>CAODLS010254995.1:0-15592 GCA_948243855.1 Flueggea neowawraea
GTCACCTTCAACCCAAAATTCAAAATCTACGTAACATTATAGTTTGGTCCCCGACCAATGTAAAATTACGTTTTAGTCCCTGAGACTCGTCAATTCATGAAACTATTCCCGATGTACCTTGAGATTACTGACTCGCAATTCATAAGTCAGAACTTCCAAATTCGACCCCGAACTCTCAGAAATTACTCCTTAATCCTTAACTTGTAAAATTACAAGTTAGTCTCCATAAATTCTAGAATTTACAAATCTATACCTTAACTTTTCTAAAATTACATTTCTAGAGCTCAAGTTTATGAAATCACAAATGTAGATTCAACTTTTCAGAAATTTCAAAAATGGTAAAACCTAAAGTTTCATTCTCAAAAATACCGAACTTTCGATTTGATCAACACCCGATGTTTCCAATCACCCATATTGTTCCTAAACACCTTCATAAACATTAATCAATCACCAATTCCATCAAACAAACTCCAAATCGCTCCAAAATCATCAAAACCGAACATAACCCTAGCCAACACAATAAGTCATCAAATCTGTACATTCAAGGCTTGAAACATGTTTCCATATTTCATAAGGAGTCTTCATTTGATCCCTTATTAGATGAACTCGATTGATGACATGGCAAGTGGTGCTCATAGCCTCGGCACAAAAAATATTTTGGAAGCTCATACTCATTTAGCATTGTTCTACACATCTCTTCCAAAGTTCGATTCTTCCTCTCCACCACACCATTTTTTGTGGATTTCTTGGTGCCGAAAAGTTATGCTCTATGCCATGCTTGTCACACCAATCTTCAAATGGTTTGGACTCAAATTCTCCTCTATGGTCGGCTCTAATAGCAATGATAGATATGTTCTTTTCATTAAGAACCAATCTACACCACTTAGCAAACTCGTTAAAGGTATCAATTTTATTAGCAAGGAATCTAACCCATTTAAATCTTGAGAAATCATCCACAATCACCAAGGTATATAATTTTCCTCCTAAGTTAACCTGTCTAGATGGTCCAATTAAATCCATATGCACAAGTTCTAATATTCTACATGTAGAAATCTCTTTATTTGGTTTAAAAGAACCTCTAGTATGTTTACCTCTAATGCATGGTTCACACATATGCTCATTTTTAAACCGTAACTTGGTAAACCTCTAACAATATCATTTTTAGCAAGTTTTGAAATCAATGGCAATGGTGTATGACCTAGTCTTCTATGCCACAAAAATGCATTCTCATCTAAAGACATTAAACATTTTTTCATTAAAAGAAGATGCATGCCTAAATGTAACATGCCTAAAACAAACAAATGCAATTTTGTCATCTTTCAAAATCATAAAATGTGATGATTCAAATCTAACATCATAATCGACATCACATAATTGAGATACACTAAGCAAATTATGTTCCAATCCATCAACCAAATAAACATTGTTAATGGTTGGGAAAGGTTGCTTACCCACTTTACCAATACCAATGATCTTACCTTTCTTGTTGTCACCAAATGTAACATGTCCATGATTTTTTAGTTTGACTTAAACAAATAAGCTTTTGTCTCCACCCATATGCCTTGAGCATCCACTATCAATGTACCACATACTTAAGGATGCTCTATTCTTGACTTGCACCTACAAAAGCAATTTTGGTTGATTTCAATGGTACCCAAGGAACTTTGGGTCCTTTTGATTAAGCCACTTCAAAGAAGAGCCCAAGCTCTGATACCAATTGTAGAGTCAATAACCATACTAGAAAGCGGTTGCATAGTGTGGTAAGAGTATCTTTGAATTTTCTTCGAAAATAATTGCAAGTAAAGAGAGAACACAAGAAGTTATAGTCGTTTGGCCAACTTGATGCCTACGTCCACTACCTAAGTATGTCCACTAAGGCTTTTCACTAACAATATTCACAAAGATTACAACTTCACTTTTCAGCTAAGTGAGAACTCTTATAATGTTCTTGATTTCGGTTCAAGAATAAAAATCAACCTAAGGATCTACCCTTCGATCCCACTCACAACCACTCTTAAAAATGTGTTTAACAAACATTCACCAATAATAAATGAACTAGTGATACAAGCAATAATGACAACAATTAAGAATAATGGATTTTATCAATAAGAGAGAGAAAATCAAGGCTTTGATGCATGGTTGTTGTTACGAATTAATGCTCAAGTGTTGTAGCTATTATTTTTGGCCTTCCAAACATGTATTTATACCTCTCTCTTAATTTCAGACCGTTGTGAGATGAATTGTAGCATGTATTTTATGAACTATTAGAGTCTTCTGACGTACGTGACAATATTCTTACATAGGTGACTTGAACAATCTCCAGCACACGTACGTAACATTTTATTTAATGTACGTTGGTCATAGCAAAATCCCCAATTCGTGTACGTGAACCATTTCTGACTTACGTGACCTTAGCCTCTTAACCATCCAGTTCCATTTATTTTTCATCCAGAGCACCTTACGTACTTTAACTGACTTCTCACATACTTGATCATAATTTGACGTACGTGAACTTCAATTCTCACATACGTGATCGATTAACACATCACCGTTGCTTGCACTGTTTATCTCAATCCACGTGATATTCAAACAAATATACTCTAAAATGACATCTTCATCTTGTCTTGCATGTCATATGTACGTGACATTTCATGTATCACATATGTGTGGCTTCATGTCAAAAGTACCTTGTCGAGTTTAATTATTCATAATGATGAAAGAAAGCCAAAGTTAAAAAATAGAAGAACGGCTGGTTCTGTTCTCCAAAAACGTGTATGGCTACAGCAGCAAAAGGAGAGTATTTATACTCTTCCTAAAAACCTAATTCCTAATTAATATTAATAACTTACTAGTAATTAATAAATCCCTAATGTGTTTCCAACGCCTAAAATTGACTTAAAAGCCTTTAATTCCACCCATCATAAGTCAGATTATCGAGGCCCATATGTCTGAAGTGCGCGGCCCAATATAGCCCTTACGACATGGTCATGTTGTAATGCAGTCCAAACCCAGTATGCACCAAAACAACGTCATTTTTTTTCTATTTTATCATCGATTCACCTAGAAAGCAGAGATAACAAAAATAACATAAAAACACATTAACAACAATAATTTATCATGCAAAACAATCGTAAAATGTAACATTAAATATGCATAAAATGCAACCTATAATTCTCATAAGGCTATCTTTGTAGATGGAATTTTTTTGTTGAAGGGTGGATCTTGCTCTGTGTTTCTTCGAAGTACAATCACGAGCAGTAATAACATTGCCATTCACAGTTACAGTATCTTCTTTCATAGAGAAGTTAGGTTTTGTGTTGTAGGTTGTGTGTCGTGGGCGTATAGTGTAGCGACTGCCATTTTCCTAAATTATTCGACTCTGTAACATAAACATGAACAAATTAATTATTGAAAATTTCATTTTTAACAAAAAAGAACCATAAGAATGACACAATAATTAAGAAAGGTATCTAGTGGCGGAGCCACTAAGAGACCATAGGGTGCCCGGACACCCTCTGGTGTCGAATGAGAGGCATAGGAGTCCCCCTCTAGTAGGGCTCTACCACTGAGGCAGCACCTTCTACTCATTAACAAACCATGAAGTCGCCATTTTTGCAAAGATGTGCTAGGGAAGTGAAGAATTGTCAGGAATGGTGTTTGGTTATGTTTGCAGTGGTGATATTATTTGTGTGATATAAGAAGAAGAGGAGGGATGAGGAGGCGACAAGAATGAGGTAAGTGAAGAGTAGAAAATGAGCATAAAGGATTTGTTTTGGTTTGTTCAATTTGCTGTTTGAATTGGAAACAAAACAGAACTAAATTGAGTTAGCTGAGATTTTGATGCATGCTTGGTCATGTCACCCTAGACTTCACAACAATATCTGCTAAATCATCATTTTCAGCAGTAAAATTAGCATAAAAGTCCTTAACTAATGATTCATAAATCGGTTTCTTCAAAGTCACAAATTTTGCAATCCCAATCTCCCTAAATTTTGATTCAACATCTAAACCAACTTTCCTCAAAGAATCAAGATCATAAAATTGACTATCAGTAAGCCTTTTACGTTTGATTACCTCAAAGAAAGATTTATGAGCAGCCTCACTTACAACCCGAGCCGTGTCAAACATCGGATCTGGTTCCCGATTTGTGCGAGTGCATTTATGACCTCGAGAAGAGCTAGAATCATGTTTTTCCTTTGTTCTAACCTCCTTCTTAGGCGCCATTGATCACAAATTGAGCATAAAGGGACGAAAGTTAGGGTTTTTTAGAAAATTGGAGTGGACTGATTCAACAGATTTGAAGGAGTTTTTGTTGAATATGATCATTAGAAATAAGTTAGGGAAGGTCGAAAATGAGTTAAGAAGTGATTTGAGGAGTGGTTTTGACGAATTTGAAGAAATGAGTGAGAAATGAGAAGAGGCGTTACTGAGTTTTAGGGTTTTGAGTTTTGAATCGTCAAAAAACAGTGGCAGCTGATATAGGTTTGAGGTGAGTTCATGTGCGTGAGGAAAATTTTACATACGTAAGGTTCAAAAAATTTCCAGGTCACGTACGTGAGCAGTAAAACTTGCGTACGTGAATCATACCAAATTTTCAGCTTACGTACACAAGAAACAAGTTTCACGTGAATCAAAGTAAACCCATATGACATACTTGAGAAAGACTAATGTACGTGAGATATATTGCAGAGTCAAAGCAAAATATATTGAAGGAAACCTATCTTGCTTAAAGATCATATCGATTGACCATATGGATCATTTTACTATAAATGAGTGTAAATGTATGCATAAAATGTACAATAAAAACACATAATACAATCACAAATCATTCACATTACACATGCCCAATCTAAATCAAATTTAATCAAAACTCTCTTCACTTAAAGGTTTTGAAAAAATATCGGCCAATTGGTCATTTGCTCTCACAAATTTCAAACAAATATCACCTTTTTGCACATGATTACGCAGAAAATATTATCTAATTTCTATATGTTTTTTCTACTGTGCAAAATAGGATTTTTTTTCCCCTTAAATTAATAGCACTTGTATTGTCACAAAAGATAGGGACATTCTTAAGAACAATACCATACTCAAGCAATTGATTTTTAATCCATAAAACTTGAGTACAAGAGCTTCCCGTAACCATTTATTCTGATTATGCCATGGACGTAGCAACACTAGTTTGCTTCTTGCTTGCCCAACAGATTAAACATTCTCCTAGAAAGTGACATGTACCACTAGTGCTTTTTCTATATTAATTTACAACCACTTAAATTGGCATCATTATAAGCAATCAAATTAAAATCCAAACATGATGGATACCATAAACATAAACCTATAGTGGCAATCAAATAATGAAAAAAAATCTTTTGCATGCAACTAAATTTGATTCCTTAGGATTAGATTGAAAATGAGCACATAGACAAATAGAAAACACAATATCTGGTCTAGAGGCAGTTAAGTAAAGTAAGGATTTGATTCCTTATGTTCTTTGCATAGAGAGCAAGTTCTTCATCTTCTTCATAATTTTCATCCTCTTCTTCATCATTGCTCACTTCTTTGGCTTTAAAGGCTAGATTCTTCTCTTTTGGTTTAGCCTTGGTGTGTCTATTCTTCAACACAATCTCATAGTTGATAAGAGACCCAATTAGAGCACTAAACTGCATTTTGTTCAAGTCTTTAGACTCCATAACATCATTAATCGTTGCATCCCATTCCTTTGGCAATGACCTCAATATCTTCTTTACTTTATCATTACTAAAAATGGGTTTTCCAAAAGAATCAAGACCATTAGTGATTTCGGAGAATCGATCAAGCATACTAGTGATGATTTCTCCTTCCTTCATAGAAAATAATTCATAGTCATGTAACATCATGTTGATCCTTGTCTCATTGACTTGAGTGGTTCCTATATGAGTCGTCTCCAATATTTCGCAAATCTCCTTAGCATTATCACAAGATGAAATTCAATTGTGATCTTCTGGATTCAATGCACAATACAAGAGTTGAGTTGATTTGGAGTTGTTATGAAGTTTCTTCCAATCTTCTTCTTTGTAGTATTTGTATTCATTGATTGAATCATCTTCATTCTTTGGAATATTGGGACCTAGCATAATTACCCTATAAGTATCTATATCATAGAATTGAAGGAATATCGTCATCTTTTTCTTCCAAGCATTGAATTTGAAACCATAAAAGAATGGAGGATGATTTACCGTATAGCTCTCGGTATGTATTCCCATTTTCAAAGCCATCTCAGATCTTTGACTCTTCAGATGTTAAGCCACTTCAAATAAGAACCCAAGCTCTGATACCACTTGTAGAGTCAATAACCACACTAGAAGAGGGGTTGAATAGTTTGGTAAGAGTAGCATTGAATTTTATTCGAAAATAATTGCAAGCAAAGAGAGAACACAAGAACTTATAGTGGTTGGACCAACTTGATGCCTACGTTCACTACCTAAGTATCTCCACTTAGGCTTTTCACTAAAAATCTTCACAATTATTACAACTTCACTTTCTAGCTAAATGAGAACTCTTACAATGTTCTTGATTTCAGTTCAAGAATAAAAATCAACCTAAGGATCTACCATTTGATCCAACTCATAACCACTCTTAAAAATATGTTTAACAAACACTCACCAATAATAAATGACAACAATTAAGAACAATGGACTTGTATCAATAAGAGAGAGAAAATCAAGGCTTTGATTCTTGGTTGTTGTTAGGAATTAATGCTCGGGTGTTGTAGTTATTGTTTCTGGCCTTCCAAGCATGTATTTATACCTCTCTCTTAATTTCAGACAATTGTGAGATGAATTATAGGTGTTGTGGTCTAAAATGGGGCGCATTTAATGTATTGTCAGAGTCTTCTGACCTTACGTACATGACTTGAACAATCTCCAGCACAAGTACATAACCTTTTATCTAACATACGTTGATCATAGCAAAATCCCAGTTCACAAACGTGAACCATTTCTGACGTACGTGACCTTAGCCTATGAACCATCTAGTTCCATTTATTCTTCATCCGGAGCACCTTACGTACTTTAACTGACGTCTCACGTACTTAAGCATAATCTAACATACATGAACGATCAGCACATGGTCGTTGCTTGCATTGTATGTCTCTATCCATGTGATATTCAAACAAATATACTCTGAAATGAAATCTTCATCTTGTCTTGCATGTCATACGTACGTGACATGTCATGTCTCATGTACGTGTGGCTTCATGTGTTCAAAAGATTCAAGGCTTCAATTTTTTAGCTTTACTCTAGCTCAATTCTCACGTACGTGTCTTTAATCTTACGTATGTGACTTCATATTATGTGCGTGACTTTACGTTTCACATACGTGAGTGTTTCCTTTTCCATCCACCCAGTCGCTTCTGCTTTTGGTCACGGTCTTTACTTTTTATCATGGCCAAACTCACGTACTTGAGTGTTATCTCATGTACATGACTTTTAGGCTTACGTACGTTGATCATCATCTGGTCAAATTCTGCATTTTGTCCATGACTAAAACTTAGAAGAATCTCAATGTTGACCACCCTTAGTCCAACAGTAAGTAGTCTGGATGCGATATATTTTCGTATTATTAATGTTTTCCAGACACGGGTTAATAATTGCAACAGAGAGCACATTGAAGTTGGTTTGAAACCACTTGATGTGAATTATGTGAAACTCAATTTCAATGAAGCAATCACTGGTGGGACGAATATAGTAGCGGCAGGGGAGTTATCAGAGATGATAAAGGGAATTGGCTCAGAGGATATGCAACAAATATTGGCAGATGTTCGGTTATTGGAGCTGAATTATCAGGGATTGGTCTTAATATTTGTTGGGAGAATTGATGGAAGATGGTCAGGGTGGAGACAGATAGTTTGGTTGTTGTCCATATGCTAAAACAAGAGGTGTCATTCCTAATCAATATAGTTCTCTTATTAGAGTTATACGAAACCAAATTGGGCAAACCTAGATTGTGTCAATAAACCATGTCTTTAGGGAGTGTAACACGGTGGTGGATTGGTCGTCTGCTTATGCTTACTCTCTTCCCCTGGGTACTCGAATTACAGAGGACGCTCTGTTAGATGTTCAACAGTTGTTGTAGAGAGATGTTATTTTTGCTACACTAGGTATGGTAGTATTTTGCCTAGGCCTTAGATATGCTTGGGTTTTGTTTTTCTTTGTTATTTTTACCCTATGTTTCTTTTGTGTTTGCTTTGAGTCATGATTTTTGTTTAGCTGAGCTTGTAGCTTGAGTCGTTTCTTGTAACCACAACATTCTTCCACCATAAGTGAAGGCATTAATTAATTTAGGAGGTACCAACCTTTTTTTATAAAAAAATTAGAAACACATAAAACCAAGAAAACCTAGACTTTAAAAAGAGAAGTCTAAAAACAATGCCCAGATCTTCAAGTTGAAGCTCGATCAAATTTTAACAAAAAAATGAACATTGCGTCAATCATAAAAAAAGGTGGCGGCGACGAGTTGGCGAGCTCCTCACCTCCTGCTGATTGAAGTTGTCGCGGAGAGAGTGAAATAGAGAGAGACATTGAGAAGGAGCATATTGGAGGGGGAGGAGGGGAGAGAGAGAGGGAGAGAGAGAGAGAGAGAGAGAGAGATTGAGTTAAGAAATGACAAATAAAGTCAAGGAAAAAGGAGGAGAAGAAAAGACAGAGAGATCGAGGTTTTCATTTGAGAAAGTTAAGTGTTTAGCTAAAGAATCAACACTCAAAATGGGGGAAGCCTTTGTTTTTCATCCTGTGATTTCAATGACACCAAGAGATAGACAAAATCCTAAAGCCTCTCTGGTTTTGAAACAAAATATCAAATAAGACCCACTTCTAATTTTCAACTGAAAACTGTAGAACTTGAAAAAGAAAATGAACTTTAATTTGTTGACCCCTTTAAAGCTCCAAAGAGAGAAGAAAACATAAGAAGAAATAAGAAGACAAAAGACAATTAGCACCAATCATTGAAGAAGTGAATTTAATTCAACAATGGAAGAAGAAGAAGAAAGAGAGAGAGAGAGAGCATTCGGTGTTTTTGAGAGATAGAGAGAGAAAAAATGTTTGGAATGGCTGTGGTTTTCGAATTTAAGGGAGGGTAATTTCGTAAAGTTTCATTTCCAGTAACTTCGTCGGTCAAAAACACCTTTGAAAGACTAACTTGCTAAGTCCAAAAAATACAATGATTGACCTACTAATTAAGGCATATCTGAAGGATTCAAAAATTATTTTTCCAAACATTTAAAGAAGGTTCTGCTTGATTTTTTAGAAGGAGAGGTACCAACAAATTTAGTAAATATATTGAGTACTTAATCTTTGAGAGAAGTTGCTGGTATTTATATAAGTTTTGTTTCTAGGTCATTTATTTTATCTTCAAAGACTTGCTCGTTGTAAACAGATAATCCATATAGAATACTTCTTATGTGCATCCTTCTCTTGTCTAGATGAACTGGATTGTTTGTGTTGGTGCTGTTCAATATGGTTTCGTGTACGAAACCTGTTATGCTCTTTTTCTTGTATTGTGAGGTCTTCTTATGAACTGTGATAGGTTTGTCACTGTCACTGTCAATTAATAATTCATTTGATGGCAAGATACAAGGGTTTCAATAACTGGAAATGAAACAAATGACCAAAAAATACAAAAAAGAACTGGAAATGAAACAAATTACCAAAAATTTGAAAAAAATAAAGAACTGGAAATAAAAGATAACAAAGATTAGTACTTGGTTTTAATCGCTTCACCAACTGCGTTTCTAAGTTTGTTGGTATATGATATGGATTTATAAAAGTGGCACATTTCATCATTGAGGAAGCTTGGTTAAATACAAAAAAATCCTTAATGTAAAATTAAGAGAGACATGAACATTATCTACTAAACCTGGGCCATTATAATAGTTTGTAGCATAACATGGTCTTTAATAATATGAAAGAGAGCATGGATGTGGGACATGAGCCACTACTCAATCATGGCCACTTTCTCGAATCAAAAACATGATATGTTTATTTGTTTATGAGCATATTCACAATTATTAAATGCACAATTTCAAAAAAGTTGAAGAGATGCTATAAAATTTAGAATGGTAAAATATTGATGTTGACTTTTTGTTTCACATGGGCAAAAATAACAAACTTGAACCTTATGATTTGGGACAACGGAATTCGAACCACTCATATCAGGCATTACAACTTACACACTCAACCACGAGCTTTAGAGTTACAATGGCATCTATTATTGATAAAGTGCTTTGTTCGATGTCTCAACAGTTTGGGAATCCTAAAATCCAGTTTAGCAAGTATATACGCGGAGTGGTAGTCTCAGTCCATTTTCTTTTTTATTTGTTTTGCTTCAGTTGAGAGAGAGTGAAAGAAAGGCAATCACGGCGTTACATCTAAGCACACCTAATCAAATGCATATGTAAATATTATCTATGTACACTTGTGTCAACATTTGTATACATTTTGTACACCTTTTCTCCTGCAATATTTATACCTTTGTTGTGGAGACGATAAATAAATAATGTTATTTTAGTAAAAAAAATGGATCCTTTTTTTCAATTTTTCTATGAAAACAACAGTTTTAGAGTTGTCGACAATTGTGTATATTTTGGTCATTGTCCCCATTTTGTACATCTTTTGGGAAAATTCTTCTCTCACCATATGCTATGTTTTTCTCACGCATTTCCCAAAAATGGTATTTTTTATATTAGTTTCTACTTTGGTTCCATTTTTGGCAAATGATTTCAGAGGGTGGCATTTGTCATAATTGGTTTTTACGTATAAAAAAAGGACTTTTAATTTGCTACGTCTTCGGAAGGAGAACTGGGAATCTTAGCGACAAAATATGAACATCTAAACCTATCAAAAAAATCCAAAATAAAAAGAGGATTCTCGGCATATTCAGATCATGACATCAATAAAAATCAAAAAAAAAAAACACCATGCCACTTTTGTATGATTAAACTTTATATTCTTATCTGAAGAGGATAATTTTTTTGGGTAGAAGTCAAAAGTGCAGAGAGGTAAAAGATTAATATGGACGTTGCCATCTTCGCGGGAGTGGGTATCGGGCTAGGGTGTTGTCATTTGAGAATCTGATTTGTTATCACCGTCTGATCAGAACCTTATACTCATTGCAAAACACATCGAAACCTTACACACACACAGCGGAACTGGTTAATGTAAACTTCCTCGTGTTGTTAGCTTAGTGGTTATCATTGCTAGCGATGATGTCGTTACCCATATAACTGTTGCGATTGTGGATATACAAGGTCTATTGCAACAGCTACGATGCCTGGTAACCGTTGCAGGTATGATGACAAACTGTTGCAAGATACTTTTGCCACTGGAATGGAATGCGGACCGCTGTTAGGGTTTATTGCATCAATTTCTTCTGTTTCTTAAGTTGGAACGAAGTTAAGCGTTGATAATGCCATTCATGTGACCGTAGTATATGGCTCAGAGCAAAATTTCTGCTAAATGCCGAGATCACATTTACCATGTGCTGACATACGATAGTTTGGTTTATCGGTTATTTATCGACAGATTGTCTTAACTGTTGATAATCCTTAACATATTTGCAAGTGGATTACGTCCTTCCACAAATATAGATAGTGACAGGTGTTCCTAATTTCGTTGCTAACTCTCGTGATGAAATGCCAAATCCATGAATAGTTTATAGCATTTCAGTTTTGTTGGTTTAAGTTTGACAATGGAGTCACTGGCCGTCACTAAACTTGGCTTTTTAAAAGATCAAAATTCTCTAAAAACAGCCAACTGCTAATTATCAAAACAATAAAAGAAAATAAAAATGTCCCACTTAAAAAATGAAGAAAATCAAATACTTATACTTATCTTCAATGTACTCTAAACTTTCAAAACTCTCTAAAAATAGCCAACTATTTATTAAAAAAATAAAAATAAAATAAAAAAATAAAAATAGTCCACTAAAAAGATGGTGTTGACTCTTTAAATTATATATATAGAATTAGAAAGTGAATATGACTATCTATTTTAGATAGCCAAACTTCACTCTCTATTATCCATTCCTTTTATCATTAATGTGGTTTATAAGTTTTAATACAATCTCACGCTTTTTATTTGCCAATTATATATTTATATATAATATTTAATCTACTTTACAAATAAAATATTAAAATTTAAAGATTGCCATTAAAAATGATTTTTACTTTCATTCTTTAAATTTTAAGATACTGTTTGTAATATAAAAAATGCACTTTAAAATAAAGAGTATTTTTAGAGATGTTACTCTTTTAAAACACAATTAATACAATAACATTTAACACATTACAATGTTAATTAGATAACATGTGAGAAGTTGGAACAAAGAGAAGGCAGCAAACGAACACAATTAAGGTTGCATAATTTAAGGTAAACAATGCAAATATATGATTAGTAAAGATTGCTAACAATGCGTGTGCTGTCACTCTAAAGTTCAGTGTTAGAGCTTGTAACAAAAAAGAAAAACCCTCTCATCCACAATCTCCGGGAGCATAACTTTAAAAGTAACAGTTATGCATTAATTTCAGTAACTTGGTACAGGAAGAGAATCAGTTTCAAAAATGATAGGCGGAGTCCTCTGAGGCGATGACAGCCATGAA
Organism: Flueggea neowawraea; assembly: GCA_948243855.1. NCBI lineage: Eukaryota > Viridiplantae > Streptophyta > Magnoliopsida > Malpighiales > Phyllanthaceae > Flueggea > Flueggea neowawraea. The sequence continues at coordinate 12,632 of CAODLS010254995.1, forward strand.
GCTGACCAAGACGACTCGACATTACTTCCGCTGCGTCTTTACCACGTTTACGGTTGTTAGCAGCAAGCGCCAACTTCTCAAGAGAAGTTGATGAGAATCTCTAATGACAACGCCATGGTCAATATCTAATCCTGAGTTGATGGTTTTGGCCTCTTCACTGTGTTTACCAGCCAAGAATTTATCTTTTTTGAGGAGATAAGATCTTTCTTGGTTACACAAAAGACAAAAAATATAGATATACACATTTAGTTTTAATGTTAGGTGTAAGATTTTTTTAATGATCCCAGAAGAATGTGCCCGTGTAGAAAGGAGTTGAGATTAAATTTAGGAAAATTAATTTTTGGGTCCCTGAGGTATACCTTAATTAGTAGGTAGGTCCTCACATTTTCTGGATGTAGCATACACGTCCTTGAAACTTGTTTTTAACTGCGGAGTAAATGAAAAAACAAAATAACCTAATTACCCTTCTTTAAAAATGAAAACCTAGATTCAATCCTTATTTGCTCTGTCTCTCTCTACAGACATAGGACCATAATCCTCTCTCTCTCTCTCTTCTCTCTCTCACCATATCTCTTCCCCCTCCTCTTTTCCTCTCTCACCGCCACACCTCCAAAACTGCAGCTCATTCTCTTTCAGATATGGACGTACACAGAAGAGAGAGGATGCGGAGGAGAGGGCTTAAGATGAAATGAGTTTGGTGGAGAAGGCAGTCAACAAGGTTGAGGACGGTGATGATGCTTTTGGGGATTTTATGCCTATGATTGATGAGAGTTCCCAAGATATTCATTTCCTTGGGTTTGGTTACGTAGATTTTTCAATTTTTGGTGAGCTTTGTTTCAGTGGCTGGTGGTGGTGGAAGGGGATGACAAGGGAAGGGAGATAGAGCTAGTGGTCGGACAAGAGGAAGAGGAAGAACATGGTGAAGGAAGGAGGCAGAGTTACAGACTTCATATGTTTGAGATTGAGTTCAGTGAAGAGAAACTGAAGACGTTGTTTTTCTTTGATGAGGGAGATTGCGAGCTTTTCTTCTCACAATTGAGGTCTTAGATTCAATCAATGGTTGGTTTGGATATGTTTGTTTCGACTGCATTGGTTGATATGTATGCAAAGTTTAGGGATTCGGGTTCGTGCTTTAAAGTGTTTGATGAATTGCCTGAGAGAAATTTAGTTTCATGGACCGTTCTCATTGGTGGGTATGTAAGGTCTAGAGACATGGGGAATGCTGAAATGATTTTTGATCAAATGGTTGAGAAGGATTCTGCAGTGTATAATCTGATCATTGATGGTTATGATTTATGGAATCGGCTCGAAGTTTGTTCGATGGGATGCTAGATAGGAACGTGATCTCATGGACTAGAATGATTTATAGGTATTGCTATAATGGTGACGTGGTTTCTGCCACATCTTTATTTGATTCAATGCCATAGAAAAACCTTGTTTCTTGGAATGCAATGATTGGCAGTTATTGCCAAAATAAACGTTATGAAGCATTGAAGTTGTTTCATGAAATGCAGTCATGCACATTGCTTGAACCAGATGAAATGACAGTTACTGAAAATCTTGATATTTTCCTTAATAATCTCGACCACATAGTTTTGTTCTCAAATTCTTTGGCTATAATTGTTGTTATTTATGCATTGGTGTCACTCTCTTTGTTTTTTGGGTTTATCGGCTCCATGAATAAGATGTGGACAATTCAATCTTCCTGAGGAAAGTGAAATGGGATTCGAAAAACGCAGAGTTTAATTCCTTGAGAAAAAACCCATCAAATTGGAATGAAATGAACAAAAGAAACAAAACCCAGAACAAAGATTAAAAAAAAAAAGAGAACTAATCTCTAATTTTCTAAGATCTTAGGGACTAAAGTGTAATTTTGCAAAAGTTGAGAGACCAAATAGTAATTTTATGAAATGTTTGATTTTCGAGACTAAAGTGTTAGATCTTCGATCAAAATAGGTTTTTCGATGACATTGATTTGCATCTACATATCATGCATTTGGTATTGTCACAGTACCACATTTTGGCATTTCACTGATATATTTGTTTTTCAGCTTCGTATTCATGTCAGCGTAACCAGCCAGTTAGCCACCAGTTGTGCATCACTGGACCATTCTGCTTGGACATACAGGTGAGTAGTGTGGTAGGTCTAGACACATAGGTTGTATTTTCTAGAATTATATTATTTTTCTTGTGCAAGACTCATATCCAAAATCAGATTAATTAATGGATTGGTCAATTAAAATCTGACTTTGGTGATATCTCTGGAGTAAGAAAATCTATTTTCTTCAAAATTACTATATGTATTATTTTTTTAATAAATATTCCAATCTACATGCCCATCTGCTATTATCATTTATTTATATAATATTCTGATATGGGAAACCTAAGTACATGGTACATAGCCATCAATATACCACTGCTCAGTCAAGGCCCTAGTTACCGGGGTAAATGGATGACCGCGTGTTCGGCCAGACATACGCAATTTTCTTTCTGGTGGCTTAGTCCACAATATTTATTCCGTCTATTTTTTGTCTCATTATCTGACTCTGCTATATATTTAAATAATTCTTACATAAATTATACTATATGACTGCTTGTTGTCAGCTTTGTTTGCAAACGATTTTGAAATGGTTTTCAAAAAATATTATTATGTATATAGCGTGTATATGTAATATGTGTATATACATATACACACTATATACATAATAATATGTCTATTTTTGAACTGTTTTCAAAAATGTTTATGTGAGTCTCAGAGGCGATCTAAAGTGTCGTCCCTCACTGAGTTTTACCCAACCCCACCCATAAAAATTTTAAAGTAAAAATTTTAAAAACAATAAAAAATAGAAAACAACATATTATTTAATCAACATAGAAATAAGTTATTGCCCCTTTTTTTATAATATGTTTTTTATGTCCTCTGACGTCTACATGTAATTTAGAATAATTAAAGTATCGGTA
>CAODLS010255109.1:0-20707 GCA_948243855.1 Flueggea neowawraea
TTCAATCCCAGCCGAAACTTAGAATAAACAACTTCCCGAATAGCTTATCCAAGAAACAACTTCATGAATATAAAACTTATTAATTGTAATTAATTACCAAAGAAAAACTTACTAATTGTGTTCAACATGTATCCCAAACTATAGAGGGAAGTGAAGGAGGGAATTTTGAATGGGTTCCTGAACACAAAGGGCACCAAAGTATCACGAGGTTCATAAATTCTATTGGTAGGTGCAAGATTTTTAAAAGATGAAAAGGGTTTTTTTTAAAAAAAAATATTTTTTAAACACGATTCTTTTAAAAATATATATACATATATATTTATGTACGTATATAATATTTTCAGAATAAATATCCCTAAATTAAACTATATAGTTATTATTTGAAAAAAAAATAGGATTCGACACATTTTCCTCATTGGATGGTTCAAAACTTTAAGAGTACAATTATTTAATTATAATACTATCTTTAACTGTTAAAATTGAAAATTGAAAAATAATCTATGATTTTTTTTAAATCATAATGTATATAAAATGTACGGATGTGGAAAAAAAATTTGGACACTTTTATCTCTCTTTTTATTTCATAAATACTTTCAAGTCCTTCTTAAGAGCCAAATTATTCATGATAAGTAGTTGATAATTTTATCAAATTATCTTTAATTGATTTGAAAATTTGTATTACAATCAATATTTATCTCCATGATATTACAATCTGGATTACAATCATTCCTTCTCTCTCAGCAGCTCAAATCAACAATTCGCCATGTCGGTACGTTCTGAAATTCCTAATTTTCTCTAGAATTGCAGCTATTTATATGATATTCACTTACTTCTGTGGCGGTACTCTTGCAGATCTTTGAATACAACGGGGACTTAGTTTGTGAGGTGAAAATGCCACGTTAATCTGCTATACGACTCAATCTTATTTTTGGGTCATAATATTTCTACCTTTAATGGTTTTAATCATTGTAGTTACCATTCTCTTGTTTCTGTAACAACGCAATATGGTAGTATTAAGTCCTTGAAACTGTAATAAGTAGGCATTGGAGGGGAAAAAATGAAGTCAACCTTGTATCCGTGCAAGGCCTAAAGGCAAACAAGTCGAAAAGGTCTGTGACTGTTCCTATGCGCAAATCAAATGCAAGGACAAGGACTGTGATTGTAGAACAAGCAAGAAGAAACAACACTCGAAGAAATACTCAAGGAAGCAGTCTTTCAATAAGAACAAAAAAGGCTACAAGAAGTACAAGAAGAAAGGTGGTTTTCGATCATTCAAAAAGAAGACTTAGCAGAAAAAGTTTGATCGATGTTTTATTTTGCAGTCAGAAGGGACACTATGCAAAAAACTATCCAAATAAGGAAAAGTCTGCCAAGATGATTCAACAAGTTATGAGCATCTCTTGTTATGCTCTCAAACAAGATTTAGAGTCGATTTTTCAGAACAAAGTGATAACAGTCTTGATCAAGAAATGACAGTTTTTACATATCTGTCTTTCGACTCTAAAGAATCAAGTGACTCGGTTGACTCAGACAGTTCAGCCTCTACTCATTATCATGAAGCATTTGGTGTCTTCCCTTGTCTTGCGGCCCAGGCAATTCCATCCCATCATGTGGAAATGAATATTCTCAAGTCAAAGTATGACGTTCATGTAAAGGTTATATGATTTATTGATACTGGAGCAGCTTATACTATGATTAATCCTCATATTTTACCTGGAATATGGAAAGAACAACCAGATCATTTCTCAGCCGCAAATGGAAGAATTTTTACTACCAAGTATGTTTTGAAGCAGCCAATCGGAATCTGTATGTTCCTAGGAATGATCACTTGGATAAAGGTGATTGATACAGAACTTACTAGCAAAGATATTTTAATTGGTTTTGATGTCATTAGCCAGTTAAAAAAAGTCAGCATCAACAAAACTGAACTTTACTACAAGCGTTATTTCAAGCCTTATACCAGTGTCCAAAATCTTTTTATTGCTGAAGCAACAAAACAACCTTCAGTTAACAAATTTGATCATTTGTTTTCAAAAAGTCATGCCAGCTTCATTCATCCTTACCATTTGTGGAAGAATCCTGACATTTTTGTCAGGTTACCTTTCAAGAAGAATGAAGACATCAATCACACCAAAGCAAATCATCCGAGAATGACCCCATCAGATCTTGCTCTTGCCAAAGAAGAATGCTTACAGCTATTACAACAAGACCTAATTGAATCCACTACAAGTGATTGGGCATGTCAGACATTTTATGTTAACAAACGAAGTGAACAGATCAGAGGAAGAAAGAGATTAGTCATTGATTACAAGCCCCTTAGTTTGTTCCTAAGAGATAACAAATTTCCACTTCCAAAGATTCAATCTTTGCATGTTCACAACCATAAAGACAAAATATTTTCAAAGTTTGATATGAAGGAATGATTTTGGAAATTAGGAGTACATCTTGATGATCGGCCAAAAACAACTTTTTGTATTCCAACAACTCAATAGCAATGGAGAGTTATGTTTTTTGGCCTCAAGGTTGCACATTAATTGTTTCAAAAGGCTATACTCAAAATCTTTGAGCCCATCCTTTATTCAACATTGGTTTATATTGATGATATCCTTTTGTTCTCAGAGGATCAGAAGGCCCATGAAGTTTTACTTCAAAAGTTCTTTGAGTTGGCAAACAAATTCGGAATAATGCTGTACAAAAAGAATAGTGTTTTAGTCCAGCCCAAGATTGAGTATCTTGGCTCAATTTTTGAAGATGGTCATTACCAAATTGGACCTCATTTAGTCAAAGTCTTAGCCCAACTTCCTGATGAAAATCTTTCCAGAAAGGAAATCCAGTCATTTATTGACATAGTCAATTATGTTAGAAGTTTTCTCCCACTTGTAGCAAAAGAAACCAATGCATTGTCAAAGATGCTGAAGAAAAATGTCCTACCTTAGAGTACAGAGCAAACAACAGTTGTTAAATAGTTAAAGAAGCTTTGTGAAAAGTCACCACCTTTAAAGATTCTCAGCACAATAAAGCGTATTTTGCAAACAGATGTTAGTGATGAGTACTAGGGTGCAGTACTTTTGGAGAAGGACGAAAAAGATCATGAGAATACTGTAGTCATGCTAATGAACAATTTTTTGATGCAGAAAAGCACTACCACACTATTCACAAAGAAATCTTGGCAGTAAAGAATGGAATCAAGAAATTTGGATTCCACTTGTTTGGACATTCTAGAATTCAATAATAAAGAAATTCCAAGTCGCCAATGCTTAAGAATGAAGGATTGGTTTAGCCTATATAAATTTGATGTCAAGCATATAAAAGGGGATCATAATATCATTGCTGATTATCTTTCTTGTCTAAAGAAAAAATTAGTCGAGCTCATTCTCCCTTGGGGTTCATTACCAGTTATTTTCATGGCAGGACCTTCTACTTCCCCACAATACAATGTTGCCATGCAAAAAAGAGGTTTTCCTCCTATGCCTGATGACCAAAAAACCCCTAATCTAATCCAAGATTATGCAAAAACTCACATTGAACATTTTAGATTTCGACTTCCTGAAGTCTATTTTACCAGCCTGATTCCCAAATACTTTGTGTTTGATCAATCATATGCTTTCTTGACTAAACCTTTCTTGATGGCAAGCTCTTTCACAGAATATTTCTTATGGTTCTTATGGTGTTTTGTAACTACATAAAAGATTGCTATAGAATTTGATCCAAAAGAACTTCTAAAGCATTTGAATGATAATCAACAATGTCGTTCGCTCTTCTGGAAATTCCTTGAATGGTTTATGGAAATCCCAACATGGAGGAAAAGACTCAAGAACATTATCGACAATGAAATTTTTCTAGGAAGAGGTGACCAGCCTTACACAAAAGTATACATTTTCCATCGCCCATATTTTCGTCATAGTCAAGGATTTTTGGGGACTCAAAATGTTCGTTATGGTTGGTGTCCAATACCCTGATCTATCAGGGGCAATCCAATGCTTAGAGAACAGTTAGTGAAACATTTGTGTCTCCTCAATAATTCACCTCTCCCTCTACCCACAACGTTACCAGGATTTCAGACTCGACCTATAGAAGTCAACATCCTCCCATCTTCAGTCATCATGTAGCCTAGCTCTATTGGAATGTTTGAAGGACCATTTTCAGAACTATGATGAAGTCATGGAAGAACTAAGACAAGTTGCTCCTGGTCAACCACCTCCAGGATATCGTTATCCATGCAGAAAAGATGCATATTATGGTGATAATAACAGTGATAACACTTCTAAAGAAGAGTATCCTTGGAAATGGAATTACGCGTGTCCACTCCATCATCCCAGAATTCTGGAAGCACTTGGAAACAAGTCATTGATCCTTCACCAAAATCTCCATTGAAAGAATAGGTCCAGGTCGAAGCCAGCTTATGATGTCTGCCATTATGTTTATTGTGCCATGTTAGGAAGGAATCTGATGCCTTCCTTTATAAATTATTGTCCTCATATTTGTCTTTATGTCTTATTAGGAATCTTACTTTAAGTCACGGGTTTGTATCTTTGTGAAAGTTTCGGCCACTTGTTTAGGCCATTTTAATTTTTGTATTTTGTCTGGTTGTATAGTTGAAGTCTATATAATGCTTCACTTTATGAAATAAAGGTATACTTAGTTTGAAACAAAAGCCCCTCTCTTGAATTCTCTAATGGTTTCTAAGTTTTCTTTTTATCTTCTAAAATCTCAAGATAACTGGAATAAAAATATAAGGTGATTCTGAATGTCTATATTATCATAAAGGTTTTTGGTGTTGATATAGGTAAATTCAGTATATATGTTTGTAAAAAGTGACATAAAACAAGAATAGGGCAATCCTTTAGTCATTATAACAAAAAAAAGGTAAGTCAATAAGATTAATTACATGGAATTCTTATTGAATAACTAATTAATTTGATGCATATCAAAATTTTTATTTATGTATTTTGTAGTTGTATAAAAATTTTATAAGAAATTTGTGTGTTTATCAAAATTAAAACAAAATAATATCTTAAGCATAATTATTCAAAAATTTAATAAAAACATGTATCACGTGTAACATACGTGCATAAAAAGCTAGCAAACCTAAATATGTCATTTATTCAAAAACCAAAGAAAGTACATTAAATTTCATTTTTTTAATGTTTCCTTAATTTTTTACTCAATTCAATAAATAAAGCAGAAGAAAACCACTATTTTATTCATATTTTAACACTGCTATTTCCTTTTTCTAAATTTTCAATTAATTGATATTCTTAAGCGCATTCGATAGCTATTAAGTTTTAAAATATCAATTTAATTTACCTCTTAGATTCATTTTTTTTAAACAGATGTGAATTTTACATTTATCCAAACCAAATTTTTTTATAAGCCATTTTATTTGTTCTGATTCAGAATCGAGCTCATAGCCTTATTTTTAGAGTTAAAGTTGATTCTAATACCGATAAATTATAATCTCACTAGTTTATCTATAAGAAATTTAAATATAATTTATTTATAAACCTCTAATTATGCTATAAATATTTTTTTATCTTATCAAAAGACTTATAATTTATAAATATAAGAATTCAAATTGTAAAGGTGGAATAAGTTTCGTAGATTTATAAAAATGTAAGAAAAAATCCTTTTTATGACGAAAAGAAATGGAACAGTAACCCATAGTACGGTATTGACTTGAGCGTCCGACACCGGCATCCATGAGTCCAAGGGATGAATTGGAACAATTAAACATGGGGCCCACCAGTTGACCCTACAATCACTCCTCTCCGCCGAACTGATGGTAGTGAGACTGTGTCAATGCGTGGACTTGGCTTGTGTGTGGAAGAGAGCCATGAAGATAATAAATGAGGCCTTGGCCATGCAAATTGGTGGCTCAGACTCATTTAAGGACAAGGTTGCGAGCAAAGGAAGGCATTTGTGGTCTACGAGGGTATAGAGCCAGATCGGGCTTCTTGGCCTCCAGTCTACACCCACCTACCAAACCAATCGATGCCTAATTTCAAATAGTTTTAAAAGTTCTTTTTTATTTTATTCCAATTTATATTTTTATCATGGTTTTAAAATTTGTAAATAAAAAAAAAGAATTTTGAAATGAGTAACCAATTTGTCGCAAAAACTAACACCATAAAATTTTCTATTAATTTGTTGAAATGGCCTGCTAGCATGGCATGCGTGATGATGTAGCGTTTAATGTGCTAGTATGGGAAGTTGAAAGAAAAAATAGGATCAGAAAATGATATTGTTTTAGAGAAGGAACCAAAACAATATTTTATTGGATTGTTTAAGGGAAGGCTGTAATCATACAAAACAACGGCGTTTTGAGAAAACTAACCCCGAAATGACGTCGATTGGTTTTGATATATTTAACTTTTGTCCTCTATCTCACTTTTCTCTCTCTCTCTTCGTCGTCATCCTCTCTCTCTCTCCAACTCTCTACTCCTCTTCTGTTCCATCTCTTCATCTCCCCCACGTAACTTTAAGAGTTACCACATCAACAACCCATTTATGTCATCAAGTTAGATAACAACCACATTACTATTTTAATGGAGTCCTTTGAAGGAGTTCATTTCGTGAAAAAAATTGTTAAATTACCTTAATTTCGCTGTTTATTCCACAAAAACTTTAAAACAATCATAGAAATATTAATTGGATCCAATTTTGTATATTTTTAATTAAATGAGTCACCTTAAGAACTAAAACCTTGTTTGTAATTAGCTAGCCTAGTCTTGAATTAAACACAATATTATCTATATAAATTGTTATTACTAGAAAACGGCTTTGAATACTAGAATATTAATAGTTTTTTTCATATTATTATTGCTTCAACTGAGTGGTTAGTTTTTTATGGACTCAGAAGGTCTCGAAGAGAATCGCATCACACTTGAGTCTAGGGAAAAAGCACACAAGTAAGCATGATATTACATTTTTATCTAAACCCTTAAGGTATTAGATTATGGGTCCACACCATAGACATAGCCACATTTCAGAACTCCCGGCTCTAATTCATAAACTGACAGTTCTGGTTCAATGAAATTGTTGAATCAGAACCACACCACCTAAGGCCAGTTTTGGCCAGTTCTGATTCTGTTGGTTTGATCCATGATTCTTGTTCGACAGTTCAAACCGATTTTTTTTTTATTTTTAATAAAATAATGTTACCATTGATTTCCCGGGTTCAATTCCGGTTCAATTAGTATTTGAATGAAATGGGCCAAAAATAGCAATGGGTCATCAAATTATCCAGTCCAACGTGTTTTTTAACTATTGACGGTTTTTAGAAATGTTGAACCGGAACTGGATTGGATATTGACGGTTTCAGGGGTGCCGACTTCAGTTCTAGTTTTTGTCAGGGTGGTTCAACAATGGCCATGTCTACCATACCACTTATAAGTCTTTCACTTATACCATAACTCTTTGATATGAGATAATTAACATTTACACTTGCATATCTAACATTTTTAATTTTGAGATAGTTATGAGTGTTTGAGGACTATTTTGATAGGGTTGGTGATGATAAAGGAGTAAGAGATGTGATTTTGCTCACTAATGGCAGTGAAATTTCTCACTAAAGTGTGAATGAATAATCTTTTTGCTATTAGCGAGAAAAATTTGCCATGAATTTTGACGAGAAAGTGATTTATGATAGGAACCTTCTTGTCAAAGGGGGACCAGATGAGCGCAGAAATTTGGCAAGAAAATTTGCGACGAACCATTGTCTTCCTACCTAATTTTCTCTTAGTAGCAAGAAATCTTCTATTTTGAAGCTATTAGTAGAAACTTTAAAATCTCACTAAGTTAGCGAGAAATATAGCAAGAAATCTTATTTTGAAGCTATTAGTGAGAAACTTTATTTTCTCACGTTTAATGCATTAAAGAAATCTTCTTGTTAATATCAAAAAAATCATTTTTAAATTTTAATTTAAAATTGTCAATAGACTTGTAATTCATTGGTATTGGAATCAACTCTAACACTAAGTGGTGTAAATTCGATTCATTGAGTGAGTAAATAAAATGACCTATCAAAAATTTTTAATTTGATTTATTAATTTTAACATTTTTTCTAACGTAATTTGGCTTTTATTGCAACGTGATGGACCTGGGACCTAGAGAAATTCCATGAGACGATCCATGGGATCATAACGCTTGTGAGACATGGTCAACAAGTATCACAAAAAAGCCAGGCCTCCAAGTGCAGCTGTAATGAGTTGCTGGAAAATCCACGGCATCAAAGATAACATCTTCTCTGAAACTCCAAATCTTACCACACCTAAACACAACGGCAGCTTGAACAGAAAATTGCAAATCTTCTCAAGCATTTCAATGCGGTTATCAACAGCTCACTATTGCACTCCTTCGCTGTTTATAAATGACCTGCTATCCTGATAAACATTGTGGAAAAGAGTATGAGAAACTTTTTGTGGACGGGTTCAGGACTCACAAAGAAACTAATTGCGGTCCCTTGGAAAATTTGTTGCTTGCCAATGTCTGAGGGTGGACTGGGTTTGAAACAAGTACGAGTTCTGAATAAGGCAATGCTTAGCAAACTCCCTTGGAGCATTTATTCGTCTCAATCGAATACTAGTGTCTACTTTCAGCAGCGTTTCTTACATACTAATGGGGACATTCATCATCATCTTTCTTCTTCTATCTGGGGGTCTATTAAGACGGTTTTCTCGACATTACGGGAGGAGGCTATTTGGCTTCTAGGAGAAAATTCTATTATCAGCTTTTGGTACTGTAGATGGCTTGTTCCTCCAGTTGCCGACCAGCTCCGTACTGTTACAAAGGATTTAATTAGTAGTGTCTTAGACTTTAGATTGAATGGGGAATGTCGCCTTTCATGGTTGCTCTCTATTGCTTTTCCCTGGCTTGAGGATCAAATTTCGCGCGTCAGTTTTCTAAAAGGGGATAAGGATAAGTGTGTTTGGCGCGGATCCAAAGATGGTCTTGTCACAACTAAAGCCGTCTATAATTCCTGGCGGGTGCATGGGAGCAAAAAACCTCTCTATAAAAAGATTTTTTGCTCCTACATTCCCCCTTCTAGATTATTGATTTGTTGGCAGGCTATTCACAGCAAGCTGCCCACAGACATGGAGCTTTCACAAAAAGGATTTTGTCTCCCTTCTATGTGCAGACTTTGCAAGTGCGAGGTGGAAACTTCTACTCACTTACTAATGACATGCAGGTTTGTAATGATTGCATGGAAATCTATTCGGGATTTGTTTGCTTACAAGTTTACTAGTCATAGCTCTTTCAACTCCTTTCTAGAGTCGGCTTTGCACTACAAACTGAGTTCCCAACTCTATGCTTTATGGAGGACAGCTCTTGTTACAACGGTTTGGCTTCTTTGGCGAACACGAAACCAAGCTATTTTTGAGGGAAGAGAGCCAAATATGCATCTATTTCTCCGTCGCATTTGGGCGGCTATTAAGGAATGTAGCGTATTCAATGTGGGCACGATGCACAACTCCACTCTTGAGTTGCATGCTTTAAATCAATTACAGATTAAAGCAAACCCTCCTAATGCTCTGCAAATAATATCGGTTCTATGGCAACCACCTCCTGCTGAATGCGTAAAAGCAAACACAGACGGCTCCTACTCTCAGGTAGATAATTGTTCTGGTGCGGGTGGTGTATTTCGAGATTCAAAAGGTCTTGTCTTAGGCAGCTACGCATTTCCTACTGGATCCATAATTGTGCGAGTTGAGCCAAACTTCCATAAACGGTTCGGCTCGTACGCCAATTATGGTTCGGAAACGGGTCGTGACAACCCCATTGCCCAAGCCTTCTTAACAGCAAATATAACAGCCATTAATAGATCAAATGTAATCAAAATAATATATACGAGTATATAAGTGTAAAACAAAATACAAAGATACCCAAAAACTAGCAGTTACCCGGTGTGGAACTCTACAACAACACATACAAGCCGATCAAAGGGCACTCACTATCAAAAGATATGTCTCACTGATCGTCGATCATTAAGTGGTCACTGGATGCCCAAAATATGCCTGAAAAATATTAAGGGAAAGGGGGTGAGAAAATCTTAGTGAGGGATGGTACTCTAGATCGCCTCATACGTGCATCACAAAGACCTTTTTGGAAACCGTTTTAAAAATAACACATGCTCGTAGGTATACTAAAATATAAACACTACTAATAGTAGTAATTCCAAAACCTTTCTAAAATATTAGCAACCAAGGTAAACAACATACGATCAGGCGATGTTATTTCCAAATCATAATACATATACCATATATATATCAAATTTGATAATGGGATTATAGTTGAAGCGGTTGTGCCACTGATAATAAAATCTGTATAACAGATACTGAAATGACTGTGTCACTGAAATACGTGTGTTCGGCTGAACACACGGCTACCGTACTACCCAGATAATGAGGGCCTTCCAAAGCAATAGCATACCAAAAGCTACTTCCAACCAAGTAGCATAGGCATCCCACATATATATAAATCCACACAGGTAGGTAAATATATCGAAACATAATCCAGAAAAACGTTATGTATAACAGTTTAAGAAATACTGAAAACCAATTATCACATAACCAGTTTAATTAATCAAACCTTTATTATTCATATTACAGGTAAATATTCAACACAACAAAAACTATAAATTTCAAAAGACATGGGCTAAGTGTCTAAAGTTGTCACCACACTCACCTGGAGTCCAAAAGCAAAGCTAGACCAATCATGCACCACTAGTAGGGGTTTGTCTCGATGGCAGGGACATGAAACTAAAATAGATACAAATTAATTGAATCAAGATATAATATCAGTACTATGGTAATACTGAATGCATGAGGTGCAATGCAAATGCAGACACCTACAATCTATCGCTCTCGTCTCAAAGATCAGAATCTACGTAAACTTATAGTCCAAGTCTCGAAATACTCTAAGTATCTTATTAGACTCCAAAACATATGAGAAAATATCACTTTAGTCCTTTTGAAACATGTCCTACTCGAGTAACATAAATGTTCACTCGAGTAAGAATTACACTGGGTTACTCGAGTAATCCGGACATTTTACTCGAGGAACACACACCCAATGATTACTCGAGTAACGAAATTATTACTAGAGTAATATAGCACCTCGATTACTCGAGTACGCCAACTGGTTACTCGAGTAATCCATCCTTTAGATCAAAAATCACTCAAAGCAATCAAGAAGTCTTTTAACTAAAAAACAACCTATGCAGGCCGTTCAATTCCTTGTCAAATAACTATTTTCCACTTGTTTTAACTATAAACAAAACTTCAAACTTATTAATCACGTCTGAACAATTGAAATATCATCAAAATCAAATCTCAAACATGCTTCATGAACCAAAAACCAAGAAACCAATAGAAATAGACAATTCTTACCTCAAATACATTAATAGATGGATGATTAAGCAAAAGGATCGTGGGAAAAGTGTCTCTGGGTGTTTAGAGAAGTTCTAAGAGTGAAAATGAAAGAAACTCGTCGAATAAACCGACTTTATATGTCACTAACCGACTTCACCGCTTGCCCAAAAATATAGCTTACTCGAGTAAGCCAAATTGCTAACTCGAGTAAGACACCCTTCAGTGCTCGAATCCCGCTTCATTTATTTGAGTGGTAACTTGTGTTACTCGAATAATCCATGCCCTTACTCACTCGAGTGACACATTATCCTATTCGAGTAATCATGATTAAATTCAACTAAACTCCTAAAAATTCTTCTATAGCTCGACTAAAACGAATAGGTCCTTACAACTGACTTTTGTCCTAACGTCTCTTTGCTTTAATTCTATCATTTCCGAATAATTTATTTTGTCAGTTATTTTCTCCTTTCTCTAAGTCTTTTTTGTGTATTTTCTCTCTCCTCTTTAGCTCTTCACTCTCTGCTCTCTCTTTCCTTTCTATCTCTCCATTCAACTACTCACACTCGTACCTCACTTTCTCTCTCTCCTCTTTCCCTCTCTCCATCATTATTTCTCTCTCTCACTCGTTCTTTGTTGCCCTCAACCTGCGCCCTCTCTTGTCTGTCCTCATCTCCTTTCTCTGATCGCATTGTCTACTCGGTTCTATCCTTGTTGTGGCTCGCTTTCCTCCCTTTCCTCCTCACCTCCGTCGTCTCGGTTCGCTTTCTCCTTCTCGCCTCTCTCGTTTTGGTTTGCTTTCTCCCCCTGGGTCTCTCATCTCAGTTTTTCTCTCTGCAGCAATGGCGATGGATCTATGTTTTCTTTGTGTTTTTGTGTAGATTTAGGTTTTGTTTGGGTATTTGTTGCAGATCTGGTTTGTTTTATGTTTATGTGTGTTGGTGGAGATCTGTTTCGGCGATGATTTTTGTGTTGTTTTATTTCTTTTTTTAAAAATGTCAGGTTTATTTTTTTGGCTTATTTTCGATTTATTTTAAGTTTTTTTAAGTTTATTTTTTAAGGTTTATTTTGGGTTTATTTAAGATTTTTGTAGTTTTAAAAATGCTTTTAAATTTTGTAAGAGGTTGCTTTAAAAATTATTTAAGGATGTATTTTAGTTTTTAAAAATTTTAACAAGAGTTTATTTAAGGTTGTTTTTAAGTCTATTTGAAGTTGTTTTAATTCTTTTTTAAAAAGACGGAACGTTTATTTTAGGTTTATTTTGAGTTTATTTTTAAGTTTATTTTTTTAAAAAATGTTCATTTTAATTTTAGTTCAGGTTTATTTTCAGTTTATTTAGAATTTATTTAGTTTTGAAATTGCTTTTAAATTTTGTAAAAGGTTGATTTAAAAAATATTTAAGGATGTATTTTAGTTGTTAAAAATTTTAAAAAGAGTTTAATTAATGTTGTTTTTAGGTTCATTTGAAGTCTATTGAGATTTTAAGTTTTCTGTTATTGCTTTTTTTTGTTGTATTTCAGTTTTATTTTTGGTTTACTGAATAAAAAGCTAAAAAAGGACAAAAAATAAAAAAATATAAGTGTGTAAAAAAAATGAAAATAAAATTTATCCTCCATGTAAAAAAAACGAAAATCCAATAAATAAATAAATAATAGAAAAAATTTTAACACCTGGTCTAGAATTGTGCAAATTTTAATTATTAATTTTTGAAGGCGTTGTTTCTCAAAAGGGAACAAACACACGAGGCTTTTCTCTTTTTCCTACCGAAATTCGTACGGAAAAGATGATGACCGTACGGAAAGTTTAAAAAGGCTAAGAGAAAGGAGAGTGGAAAATGGGTTTATTTTTGTAAGTTGCACTTAACCGGGCTTGGCCCGGCCTAGGCCAGCTGGCTGGGCTGAAAAAACATGTTATAGCCCTGTCCGGCCTGTTCCTATACTCAGCCTTGATGATGAGTAAAAATTTTAGGGTTAAATCTTATGCCGTTCTTGTGTAATAATAAAATCTGTTTTCAAATTCCTAACGTTTCAAAAACTCCTCTCCGGTCCCCGAAATTTTGTAAAATAGTGAGCCGTTAATCTTTGTCCGTTAAATCTAACAGATTTTTATAAAAAGCCTATTTTACCCTTATTTTTTCTCCTCAATTTTTTTCAACACACCATCTTTTAATATCTTTAAACCTCTCTTGGCATTCTCTTCTACATTGGGCAAGAACATCAGTGACAAGCATAATCAACATAATCAAGATTAATTACTCAAAATTACTAGATTAATTACTCAAAATTAACTACTTTAAAGAATAAATAGATTCAATTAATCATTTAATTAACCATAAATGCTGTCATTATTTCCACTCGCTCGAGCGAAGTAAAGTCACACGCTCAACTAATAAAAAATTATCTTATTAGTATAATTATTTCTCTCTATTATTTCTCTTCTTGCTCGGCTTATATTCGACTTTGTTGGTTCAGATCCAGACTCAATCTTTCTGTTCTCTTTATTTTTCTCTCCCTCTTTCTCTCTTCAATTTCTGTCAACTAGAAATGCTTCAATTTCTTGATCAAATCACTCAACCGAAATCAAATGACAACATTTCCTCTAATATTTTTTTTTTGACTTCTAGATCTATTCCTTTGTTGGCTTTTCAAATTCTATTTCTTAGAGTTATTTTCTGCAAAACTCAGAATCAGAATAACAAAAAAGGAATGATCTTTGTTGGTTTTATGTGTAAAACCATACGTCGAGCATCTGATTCATGCAAATGAAAATATTATATTTTGTTTAAATATCATCAAGATAAACCCATATGTCAAGCATCTGATTCATGCAAGAACTAGATAATTTTTTGGATTTTGTCCACTTTTGGAGGTCTCGGTTAGTCTAACCTCGTTCGAAACCTCCCCATTGTGATTACTCTTCATTGGAGATTCGAGATTTCATTGTTGTCGGGTTCGTTTTGTCGTCGCTTTCACCACCTGGAGTGTCGGCCTTGACGGTGTATTTGGCTGGTGGGGAAGGATAGGTGGTTGGAGGGATGATGGCCGGAGCTAGAGAGAGAATTGGAGAAAGCTAGAGAGCCAAAGAGAGTCACTGGAAAAAGAAGAAAAAGGAACAATCATTTTTTTTGGATTTTTGCTGGTTCACTTTTATTTTTTACTAGGTTTAGTTGCCTTTGTTTTGGTTTTTGATGGGTTTGCTTTGGTTTTATAAGTGAGATGGGTCGTTTTCGTTTGGGATTTTAGATGGGTTTAGTCGATTTTAAATGGTTTGCTTTGGTTTTAAATTGGGTTGGTTGTATCAATAGGGTTTTTTAGGCGAGGGATAAATCAGACATTAATTTTTTTTTTTTCAAATTTTGTTGTCAAATCAGCAAAATCTGGTGTTACATCAACAAAACTAACGGAATATGTGAGATTGGACTAACGACTCACTATTTTGTGAAATCTTAGGGAGCAGAGAGGAGCTTTTAAAACGTTAGGGAACGGAAAACAAATTTCACTATTACATAAGAACGGCATAGGATTTAATCCTAGACTTTTTATTAAAATATGTTAGATTTAACGGACAGGGATTAACAACTCACTATTTTGCAAAATCCCGGGAACGGAGAGAAGCTTTTTGAAACGTTAGGGACCAAAGAATAGATTTCACTATTACACAAGGACGACATAAAATTTAACCCAAACTTTTATCAATAGGGCGAAGACAATTTTGATTTGGTTCATGTAATTGCGACATAGACCCTCGAGGGGTAGCCGAGCGGAACGAGGTACGCTGACCTCAGTTTGTGGCGCGGGTTCGAGACGTCAGAGCAAAGTAAATACGAAATTATCCGGTTGTCACTCGGGCCCGTGTTGCATAGAGTTGAGTTGTTCAGACCCGGCCCGTTTGTCCTCGGTAAGGTGCTACGGTGACCACATTCGTGCACGGGCCCAAGTCCGCTGTCGGGTGTCAGCTATGTCTCACAGGAACATCTCGTAGCGGGAAAGGTACCTTCCGGTTTAAGCCTACATGGTAACGCCCAGCAGGAGTACGCCACCTACAGGTCACCCCCACCTCTCCTTTTTTCGCCAAAAAAAAAACTACGACATACAAGGCCATTTCACAATCAATTAGTTCAAGATTGATTCATTTCAGTAAGAGGCAAACTAAAATAAAGAGAGATATGAAAAGAAAGCTATACACGTATATTGGAGGAAGACGAATGAGATTGATTGGTCATGACTCTTCCTTAGTCTCCAGCTCTTAAATTGTGGTGGTCGACGGCAACAATTTAGAGAGTGGTGCCCGCCCATAGCGAAGAGAGAGAGAGAGAGAGAGATTGCGTGGGGATTGGTGTGGACGAAACTAGGGAAAGGCAACAATTTAGAGAGTGGTGCCCGCCATAGCGAAGAGAGAGAAAGAGAGAGAGAGATTGCGTGGGGATTGGTGTGGACGAAACTAGGGAAAGTGTTTCTTGTAGGAAGGAAGAGACTATGGCGTTGTGGGGACCATTTTGAAAAGCTAAACCGTTTTCTCTGGCAGTGTATGAGAGTTAATTTTCACATGTGGTACTTGAGGTTCGGATTAGTAATCATTAAAGCCCTGAAACTTCAATTTGTAACACAAAACTCCTTGAATTTTAGGGATTGTTGCAAAAAACCATCTGAAATCAAATCCATGATTACACATAGGATCCAATTTTGACAGGCGGAAAACACATAGGCAAAAATTATTACACATAGGATTCAATTTTGACAGGTGGAAAACACGTAGGCAAAAATTATTCCAAGTTGAAAACATCACATGCCAAGTAAGATCAAACCAAAAACGAACTTGAGAATCCTTGCAGTTCGGGCATCGACGAAACGAACTTGAGAAGAGGTTGGCAGCTCTCAGAAACCCATGAGGTGGTTTCTGGATATCCAAGTTTTTCTTCTGTTGGATAATTTGAGCTCCATCAACGATTTAATTCTTTGCAACCTTTTACATTATTAACGTTTTCTTTTCTTACGTATATTTTGCTAAAACAGCATCGCATTTAGCTTGTAATTTATGTTCCATTTGTATACGATACCTTTCAGATCAGTTTGTGACTTATTTTGTCATAAATCTATTCATAACAACAATATAGAATTAGGCCAAGTGGGTTAGTTGAGATGGTAAGACCCCTACTCCTATATTTAGAGATTGTACGTTCGAGCCTATTAAAGAAAGGGAAAAGAAATAGGACTTATTCCAGTTCAAAAAAGGAACAATATAGAATTTTCTTTTGGCATTTTAAATCATCATGGCTTCCTTGGCATTCATAACAAAGTATGAATCACAAAAAAAAGAATTTTTGGTTTTAAAGATTTTTTAAGATGTCAAATGAGCTATGATGGCAATGATATCTCATATAAAAAGGCTGAGATCATAAGTTCCAAGAGTCCTTGACATCAGGGAGGAAAAATCCATCTACTGGTCAATGAATTTCTTTATAAATGTCGCTCTTCTTCATCACTTTCTGATAGAGAGGAATTCAAAACTTCGAAAAGTGTCCTCACAAGTGCCTTTAGCTGTTATAGCACGAGTTTGGGACGATGACTTGGGATCAAGCCCAGATTGGAGTCTTTGAGAAGATGTCAGACGGCCGCTGCTGGAAAGTAATCGGCCTGAGCGACTGTCACTAGGTTCACCACTGGAACTTGGCCTACTGCTTGACACGACAGCTTTCCTTGTATTGCTGCCATACCGAGCAGAACTACACCCTTTTCCTGGCTCGGCTTGCTGAAACATAGCAAGTCAAATGTGAGAACTTTCAAGCATACATACAACGTTATGGCATTAATAAACGCATCTAAACAGAGACCAATAACTATCAAAAAAATATCAAGAATTTTGTTCATTAGCATCGACCTAACAAATGAAAATGTCGTCACTCAGAAATGCATCAATTACACATTTGTCTGTTCCTTGTTTTCCCTTTTTCTTACGCTTTTCAGCATTATTATTCTTTTCCATTTAGCAAGGAAAAAGGAAGCACCAACCTACAAGTGAAACTTAACTAAGACGTAAGAGGCAAAATAGCCTTTCTTGATTCATATATATGGTAAGCTAAGCCTGAGTCTCAAATTAAAAAGAAAATGACAGAAAGGACTGAATCTTGAGCTCGATTAGTAAAGCAAGAAATTCGCTTCAACCAAAACAAAACAAAAGCACTAACCTGGGAGTAATGGTTGAAGAGTTGATGCATTTAAAATTGAGTTTTCGAAAATAAGTTGAAATCAGTTTCATATCAGAGTGGACAGAATGTCAAACTATAATTGTTTCTCCTAACAGAAAGAATCTATTAACTAATTGCGTCCATTGATGAGCTTACAGTTTCAGAGGTCCTAGTTCTCGAAATATCATGTGGACTAGAGCCAGATATCTTTTTTGTGGAAAATGCTTCAACTGCACCTGAGAATCTATCCCGAATCTCTTTGCCGACTGGATCAACACATTTGAAAGACATTAACCCCCAAGGGAATTGCAATAACAATAAATTGAAGCCAGAGACACATGCTATCTTTTAATCAAAATCCAGCCTAGCACTCAATTATATTACAGGTGAGTGTAGCAGTAGAAGAATCCAAAGATAACTTCATTTCTTAAAAAGATCACATATTGAAGTTCAAATTAAGTTGCCTTTCTGAAAACCATTTGTATACGAGGAGCACACCTGAAACCCTTTCTGCGGGTCTTTCAGCAGATGGTCCAGCATGACCTGGTTTTCCGCTCGAATGCTGAAGAAAGCAAGGGACAAATTAACACTCTGAAAGGGCAGCTACCAGGATTAATATACAGAAGTTTTAAAGCACTCACCCTTGCTCTGGAGCTTGAAATGCCATGGGGGTGCTTCAAAAAAGTCCAATCAAAAACATAGTCAAACTGATACCCTGCAGCAGCAAACAGCATAAATATTTTTACTGTAAAAGTCCTATACAATAACATTCTAAGGAATATTATAACTCATCTGTGAAGCTATGCATGAACAACTAAATACTTTAGTTAGCACACATATTCAGAAAGGACAAATACAAACATGTGATGATAAAACAAAAAGAAAAGGCCAGTTTCGGCTGTTAACCTTCTCGAATAAATAGATCCCGAAAAAGCCTCTTCAAATATGAATAGTCCGGTTTTTCTTCAAACTGTAATGATCGGCAGTAATGGTAGTATGATACAAATTCAGATGGATATGATTTACAAAGCACCTGTAATAGAAGCCAGGCAACATTTACAGATTGCAGGGCAAACAATAAGCATCTTTGTCAAAAAATACAATACCTCTATGGAAGTTGAGACTTTCTTTTCACTGATCTTATCATATTTTTTTTTTTGGTACCAGCTTTCAAACCCTGCCAGGGAAGACTGAAACAAAAAGAGCATACAAAATAATTAGGAAATAAAAATAAAAAAATAAACAGGTTGGAATCTCCAAAAGAAAGAAAAGGTAGAATCACGCATTAGCTGCCATAGAACTAACCTTCCTCTCAGAAAATACATAAGCACATAACCAAGAGATTCCAAATCATCCCTTCTACTTTGTTCTGACAGTTAGAAAAGATCAATCAATCAAGACTCCTAAAAAAATGTTCAGCAAAATAGCTAATTTAACGTCAAAAGTAGGAAGCTCCATCAAGAAATTTAACATCACTTACCAACTCCAAGGTGAGTGTTGACACTTGCATATCGAGCTGTGCCAGTAAGGTTCTTATTTTCTCTGGAGCCAAAATGTTAATGAGTTCAACAAAACTAAAGGCACGCCATTACAAAGTTGCTCATAAATTCCAACAAATAAAAATAAATGAACACTAAAGACTGCTTTCTGTCTACAAATGTGCCAGTAAAATCAAGCAATACAAGAAACATTAGGAATATCTTCAATACATTTTTTTTCCATGCATGAAACTGATTCAAAAGTTTCAGATGTAGTTTTGTCCAAAAACCATTTATTATATATACACACACATATATATAGCATAGCTAAAAACTCTTCCATGAAAAGATAAGCGGACACATAAATCTGAATAGATAAGCAACCCCTGCATCATTAAATTACAAATCAAACAGTGCAATGATTTTAGAGGACATATATAATTTTATGGCTAAAATCAGCCTTTAGTATGCACATGTAGTAAGAAGCATGACTATTGCATCCTTACTGTTTACAATTAAGCTTTCAAGTCCCCAAAGATACCTATATTATTTATAACAAGTCAGTAATATTGTGATGTTATGAAAATAAAGCACATATACCTGTATGGAATGTGCTTGTGAGTCTGAAGATCCCTATATTTCTTTGAAAGCCCAAAATCAATAACATACACCTATAACAAAATTAGCCAAGTTAAAATGCTACAATGTAAGAAGAAATAAGAGAAGCGCAGGTAAAACACGCAATATCTTTACAAGAGCATCTTAAATGAAACGTGCTCTAATAAGGGTGCTCAAACCCTGTTACAATTTCCAAAAAAAAAAATTTCTTCTAGGTACTCCAATATTAACTACCATATATATAGGACAACACAAAAACAAGTACCTGATTTGCTTTGCGGCCTAGACCCATTAAAAAGTTGTCAGGCTTGATATCACGATGAAGAAAGCCCCTTGAATGCATGTACTCAACTCTATTAATCTGAACAAATACAAATGATATCAATTTTGTAGCTTAAGAAATTCTCTATAGACATTAGTCTCTTCAGAGATTAGATCATGTGAGCTTACTAGTTGATCTGCAAGCATTAATACTGTTTTCAAAGAAAACTTCCTGCTGCAATAGTTGAATAAATCTTCCAAACTTGGTCCAAGTAGGTTAATGACCATAACGTTGTATTCAGCCTCAACACCAAACCACTTCAGATGGGGAATTCCGGCTTCATCATTAAAAAATCAAAATTAACTTGTTTAGAAGGAAAAATTAATAATTGATAGGAGTTTTGTGAATTCAAAATGGATGTTTTATAGAAGGCTGTCAAAATTGTATAAAGCACAATAATCATAAGGAGATATTAGAAGAAAATAATGCATATCAGAGAAAACTAATTTGTTTGTTGGCAAGCTTCCATGCGCCCATCTGTGCACACTTGCATCAGTGGGGGAGATGGCAGGTGGAAGGGCGGCGAGAGAGAGAGAGGGGGGGGGGGGGGGGGGGACAGAGACCGACGGTGAATACGCCAATACAAAGGGTGTGAAAGGGGTTGCGCGGGATGGGGGGTCGGGCACTTAAAACAACAATCAAAAGCATTAAAACACTTTGAATATAAGTGCGGCTGTGGAATCGTTGTTTTAACATATTACTTAAAAAAACCATTCGTGTTGGAGTCAGGGGGGTTATG
>CAODLS010255232.1:0-10475 GCA_948243855.1 Flueggea neowawraea
GATTATGGAATTGATTTGGAATACGATATATAAGTTATATCTTATATATTTGATTGGTTTTAATATACTCGGTCACATGACCGTTATGATTTTGGATTTAATGATATTATATAATGTTTTGGAGACGGGACACCTATGCTACGGGGTACGTAGCTTTTGGTATACCAATGCATGTTATGGCCTAGCTATTGGGACTGACGATAGTCATGTTGTTCTGACGAGGGCACATGATTGAATTATACCCAGCTATCAGGGTAGGTGATAACCATGCTGTTCTGACGAGAACACATAATTGGATTATGGATTGGTGGCATGATCCCAATCATTGATGAGGTGGTTGAGTAGTGACCAAGAGCTCACCACATTATGTTTATTGTCCCTTATTCGTGATATATGTTTTTGACTCTGATATTTATAGAATATGTTTTGACAAGATATGATTTTGAAGATAATAGTATTATTATTATGATGCCTACAAGGCAAAGTATTTAGATTATGAGGTTTTGATAAAAACTAGAAAGGTTTTGAGTTCTATTTTTGAAACAGTTGGCAACAGTTTTAAAAGAAAGGCTTTTCGAAAGTTTTAGTTAATCTTAAGATGTCTTGTTTGAAACCTTTGTTAAAGAAAAAGGTTTTCGAAAGAATCTTACTTGGGTTTTAAAACATTTGAGTTTTAGTTATTTTGAAAATATTTTAGAAAATAATGCCTACGTGGCGAAGTTTTGAACTCTGATAAGAGTTTTCGGTAAAAGGGTTTTGAATTTTTGATATACTTAGTACAACCAAAAATGATTTTGTTTTGAAAGCTCCAATAAGATAAAACGGTTTTTAAAAGGTTTTGCTTTGAGTTTGGAAAGCATGTTAGCTTTAATAAAGTTTGGAAAAATTCTTAAAAGATTCTGATTTAGTTCCAGAATGATTTTGTGCATGTTGTTTGTTTTGGTTGCAAACGATTTTGAAATATTTTCGTAGAAACCATACTATATATATGGTGTATACGTATGTATACCTGTCGTATACCGCATGTGTTAGTTTTCAAATGGTTTTCAAACCAGTCTTTGTGAGGCACGTATGAGGCGATCTGAAGTGTTGTCCCTCACTCACAGGGTTTGACGCTTTTTCTTTGTTTGTTTTGTCCCTGTTATTATCATCTTGTAGGTGACGCTTGTGGATTATGTTCATTGGCATTTGATCCTTAATGAGAGATTCTGATATTGCGGTCAGTGCCCTTTTGACCGGGTCCATTTGTATGATTTGTTAGATGCTTTACACCGGGTTCCTGTGGGAGGTGTTTTCAAATGTTTTAATTTGAAATAAATTTCCGCACTTAATATTATATATGTTTTGTTTTTAATAAACAAAGTTTATACTTTTATTTGTTTTTTTTCATATTTCTTTAAATATGATATTTGGGTAGAAATTCTATACTATAGAGCCTTGTGCGGGATGGGCCGGACTCTCATAGACGGTTCACCTCGTACGCCGGTCATGGTCCCGGGAATAGGTCGTGACAATGACCATTGTAAAAAGTTTGGAGCCGTTGGAGATAATGAATAAAATATTGTTGCATTTCAATTTGGGTTGGTAGGTATAACGATAACGTGGTTAAAAATTCTAACAACAATACTTAAACTTCTAACTCTAGTTTTCTTACCTCTGCTGTAATAACGATATTGTCATTACAACTTGAGAAGCATCTTCTATATCCAGCTTCCTTATCGCTAGAATTTTTCTAACTTTGTAAACTTGAACTGAATTAATTATGAAGAATTCACTGAACATATTGAGTTTTAAACATTTAGATTTTGAGTTTTAACCTTTTAATAAGGTTGAGGAAGATACAATGGAGAGACTGGAGAGAGAAAAAAGTGGAAAAAGATGAAGATATAACATGTCAAGGGCCAATTGAAAAATTGGAAAAAGAAGGAACAAATATAATTATCATGAGACATGTTGTTACAAAAGAAAAGAAGAAGAAGAAGAAGAAGAAGAATAAGAAGAATATTTGATTCTTACACATGAAGGAGAAGAAGATTGTTAACATGATTACACATAAAGAAAAAAGACCATTAAAAAAATAGAAACACATTAGATTCTTAGAACAGTTGTAAGAGTAAAGAGATGGAAGAGAGAGATGTCTAAAAAAAATGACATGATAAGTAATTGTAGAGTAATAGTCATCTGATTAATAGCGAGCCTAATCAATTTACAAAGATAGACGAGAATCTGATTTCCTATGTGAATAGAATTGGAATGAAACTAATGTGAATCAAACATATCTAATGAGAATTGAATCCCAATTTCCATTTACATTCTGATTCTCATCCCAAAATTCACGAACCATACAGCCTAGTGTTTTGTTACATTTAGCTAATGGAGACAAACTTCAGGACTACACTAGAGCTTTATTGAAAAGTAAGGACGGAACCTAACATAGCAACAAATCTGAGACACCACCGTATCCATAATTGACTCCCAAAAAGTAGATTTGGTCTCAGCGTTTTAATTTTGTAAGGCAGCGCAACTAATAGGGAGGTTTACGTTTTCTATGCACAGTCAAAATTGGAGAACTCGGTGGGCGTACAAAAACTCCCTCTCCCTTCCCATTTCCCCCATTAACAGAAGCTCTAATTTCAGAAGCAGCAGCGAGATCGAAAGAAACACTACAGCCAGACCACAATAAACATGACGGAGCAACTTACCGAAGAACAGATCGCCGAGTTCAAGGAGGCGTTTAGTCTCTTCGACAAAGACGGCGACGGTACTTTTCTTTATTTTAATTTTCTACTTCTTTTTCTTTAGCTTACATTTTGCTCTGAGAACTGTGTAGTTACTTCCTCTTACATGCAGTTTTCACTTCAGACTCACCACTGTTGGGGATCTAGGAAATCTAAGTGAAAAACAATTTGGTTTATAAGTTTGTTCCGTGTTGGTGTATGATCGTTATGATGTTTGTATTCAATAATATTCCTTTGATACTGATAACATCATGATCTGTTTCTGTTCACCGAAGCCTTCCAATTTTGATTCCTTTTATTAATGTCTGTCTAAGAAGAAATGACTTTCTGTCTTGTAAATTTCTGAAGCTGCGAAAAATCTTAGTGGGTTATAGGTCATTTCAGTTTCGGAGATAATCTCAGTTTCATGAAAAATTAAAAACTGAAAAATAGATTTAATTGTTTGAAATAAAATTCTTTGACTATAAAATGCAAAAAAAAAGACTATAAATTGCGAAGAAGCATTTAATTTCCCCGATTTATATAAATTTTAGAAATTGCTTTTATAGGATTTCCATTTTTGCTATTTTCGTTTGAAACATGAAGTAATGTTTTTAATTCCTTAAACAACAAACCAGAAAATGTTTTTCTTTAAATTTGTAGAATTGAAGACGTTTTTTTAATGTTTTCTATATTTCGGTGGAATAGAATGAGAGAAAATAGCTGAAAATGGAAAAGAAAAGGAAAGTGTTGTTACAATTGATAACACCCTTAAATCCCGAATTGAGATCATTCTGTGAAAACAACAAAATTTCACTTGTTGTTTATGTTTTTGGTGTGTAGGTTGTATTACTACTAAAGAGTTGGGAACGGTAATGAGATCTTTGGGACAAAACCCTACTGAAGCTGAATTGCAAGATATGATCAATGAAGTTGATGCTGATCAAAATGGCACCATTGATTTTCCTGAGTTCTTGAATTTGATGGCACGGAAGATGAAGGTGTTCATCTTTGCACTTTAAGAAGCACTCTTAAAACTAGTTTGTTCACTTTAGTGCTTCTTGTTTTCTTGATTAACTTAAATTTAAAAGTATCCAGTGTATACACATCGTGGGTATGTCTGGATATGTAACACGAATAAGACCACTTTAAGTCGGCTATATACCCCGATATTGAATTAACATGGTATAATGCGAGTTAGTATCTCATTGTTTTTCTGGCAATATAAATTTTGGGCGTAGGATACTGACTCAGAGGAGGAACTTAAAGAAGCTTTCAAGGTGTTTGATAAAGATCAAAATGGCTTTATTTCTGCTGCTGAGGTAAACAGAATATCTACCATTTTGGAAGATCTCTACTTTGGTCTGGAAATTAGCTTAATCAAACTATTGCTGATAGAGAATTAAATTCCCCTTTGTGATATTTATTCTGGGTGATTTCATTTCTTGTCAGAGCTGATCGTTTTCCTGAAATTGCAGCTTCGACATGTGATGACTAATCTCGGAGAGAAGTTGACAGATGAAGAAGTGGAGGAGATGATCCGGGAAGCAGATGTGGATGGGGACGGACAGGTGAACTACGAGGAGTTTGTTAGGATGATGTTGGCTAAGTGATGGCAGTTCTTTATAAGCTTAGAAATATTTAGCTGATGATGAATGAAGATCAAGTCACCATTTGTTTTTCTTTTCTCATTTTGTATTGCTTCAGCTTGTCTTTCCTTGATGTCTTACGGAGTTTATCTGTCCTTTGATAAAGGATGTTCCACTTTTGGTGCTAGTTTAGCATCTGCCTACATTAATCTGTTTGACCATATAACTAAAATTACTCTTCCCATATAGCTGTTATTGTTGTTTTTTCGACTTATGCTTGAACAGGTGAGTAAAAAGAAAGGGAGAGAGAAAATTGTTTTCGTTTGTGAAAGAAACATGACATCTCTACAAAATGGGTTTCTGGTAGTAACGATAAAACTAAGATATAAGAAGCAGCAATAAAGAAAATATACAAGAATGATCTGAAATTAAAATAGCAGAAACCAGTCGTAGTTTGGAGAGACTTCCTCTCCGCTAACATATTCACTCTTCCAGATCAAAAAGGCTCCTAAGTTAATTTTCCCGATCTTTTCATACACCCCTCTTCATCCTAGTCAAAAGGTTTCTAAGTTACTAATTTCCTAGATCCTTTTGCACATCCCTCTTCATCCTTACATTGTGCTAAAAATGTAACTACCCTACATCACATATCTAAAATCCTAGAATAGTCCCTCTAACTAAGGCCGAACCCATCAATAAGCCCCTGAACTTGTAACTTTTTCCCTTAAGCCCCTTAACTTTACAATATTCCTAATGAGCCTTTAAACTTGTTGATTTCACCCTATTAAAGACAACTCCGTTAAATTGGTCACGTCAGATAACGATGTTAGGAAAAGTTGAGGCCTAAGCTATAAGTAAGCCCTCCAACTTGTAATTTATTTTCCTTCAAGTCTCCCAACTCATTAAACTTTCTATTTAACCCATCAACTTGTAAATTTCATCATGTTAAGGCCAATCCGTTAAATGAGACATGTAGGATAATATTGTTAGGGCGTCTCCAATGCAAGCCAAATTGGCACAAAAGTTGGAAATGATGTTGGGTATGGAGTCCAACCTAGTGTCATTTGCAGTGCCATTTTTTGTTGTTGCTACAGTGTCCACGCCAAGAGTCCAACCTAGTGCTATTTGTAGTTCCATTTTTGGGCGTTGCTACAATGTATTTGTATATTTAATAAATCAATATATTTACTAATTATAACTAAATTTTATTACTTTTTTGGACAATTATAGTAAAATATAATAAAATATGAAAAAAATAAAAAAATACAAAGCACAAGCTCTACAAATTTAAAATATAAACACATTCATATCAATGTAATTTAATATAAATAATAATATTCTACCATAGTAAAATTGAACTTACAATTAAAACATAAAAAAACTAATATAAAAAGCGGGAGCAATTTTTCAATTCAGATAATTATTGAGAGGAACATGTGATTATTTTTTCAATTATATTGTACTTTTAATATGTAGTTAAAAATTTTAATGTGTGTATGTAGTTATAAATTTTAATAAATAAAAAAAAATATATATTCTCCAAATTTATTTTAATATTTATGTTTAATATTTATATGTTATCAAATATATTTTTTATTGAAAAAATAAGTGAAATAATAATTAATATTTATATGTTATTAAATATATCAAAATATTTATTTTTAATATTTATATGTTATCAAATATATTTGTTGTTGAAAGAATAAGCGAAATAATTAGATATATGTGTGTACGGGAAGGTTCAAGGGAAAATAAGTTAAAAGTTAGAGGGTTTACTTATGAGTTCGGCCTCAACTTTTCTTAACGCCGTTATTTGACATGGCCAATTTAACGGAGTTGTCCTTAATAGGGTGAAATTGACAAGTTTAAGGGTTCGTTAGGAAGATTGTGAAGTTAGAGAGTTTAAAGGGAAAAAGGTTACAAGTTTAGGAGCTTATTGATGGGTTCGGCCCTCGAACTAATCTTAATATACTAATAATACAAATGCATTCATAAGATTGATATCTTTTTTGTGTCATGTTCTGGTTCGTAGTTCTCGTGCGCGACATCTCAACCTTGCCATGGTTGATACTTTGTTCTTTCTTGTTCTTTTGACAGGAATTAAGCCCTTTTTCAGAGTCAAAAACCCTTTGTAGATCGTCGATCATCAGGATAATCAGCGCACCCAACATCACTAAAAGCAGTCGCTTGATCAAATCGACAAGGAATAACAAGTAACAACAAATCGTTTGTTGACAATATCTCAAAGATACCACAATACATGTTTGAGCACTTGGTGGTGAATTGAAGTAGGTTTATGCATGAACTGACAACCTATTGATTGCAAGGGATATCTCTAGATAAGTAAGAGTGTTAAACTGAAGACTATGACACTATTGTTGGCATCGGGACGCTCAGAGGAAGGGAGTAGGGTGCCCCAAAAATTCAAGAGAGCACTGCTTATAACACTTGGAGTCAGGCACAGTTTGCACTTAGTCATGCTGACAAGTTTTAGAATGTTTGAAATATAGTATTGTTGCGACAAAAACAATCTTTATTATGCTTGGTCACATTAACGCCAGCAAAAAAATGTAACGCCCCCAGGTACCGAAAGGGAAATTCAGATAAAAACTTTTCATGAAAAACTGAACGAAGACATAATTCGTTGTAATATTCACAACATCAACATAAATAAAGATGCGTGTCGTGCACTAGAGTAAGGAATTCCCCCGAAAGTTTGTCTCACTGTGCTGTTACGGTGACCTCACTAGTGTACATGCTCAAGCCCGCTGCCGGTGCCAGCTATGGCTCTCGGAAACATTCCGTAGCGGGGAGGTAATGCCTGCATGAAAACGTCCAGCAGAGTTATGCTACTACTGGTCGCCTACGACTCTCCTTTTACATCGATAAAAAAAAACATAAATAAGGATGAAACCAGATGAGGAGACATTATCACATTTTTATAGAAAGTAAAATTCTATTTTTGATAAATGTCATTTAAGATTCTAATTTTGAAAAATGCCAAAAAAATAAACCGAATTTTACAAATGCCATATTCATGAGAAATCACGATATTTTCTAAAAAACATGAATTTTGGCCAAAAAAAAAGTCTATTTTTTTAGGTGGCCTTCAGAATGTCTCTATGAGTCTTCAGAATGTTTTCAAAAAGAAGTTTTCAATTTTTTTATAATAAATTTGATTTAATCTAAGATTTCTTCGGGTCTATAAAAAAAGTTAACAAATTTTTTTATAAAAAATTTGATTTAATCATATTTCGATTTATACAATATTTACAAATTTTAATTTAATTTAATAATAATTAATTTGGTATATAAAAATATATAAAAATGTCTAAATTTTTAATGGTCTTCGCAAGTCTTCAAATGTCTTCAAATGAGGTATTCGAAGATTTTTGGGTCTTCAAAAGATCTTCGAATGTCTTTAAATGAGGTTTTTGAAGGTCTTCAGAAGGTTTATAAAAAGTCTTCAAGGTTTTCGAAAGTCTTCGAAAATTTTCAAAAAGTTTTCAAAGGTTTTCATGAGTATTCGAAGGGTCTTCAAAGATTTTTGAAGGTCTTTAAAAGGATTTCAGAAGATCTTCAAAATTATATAATGGCTTCAAAAAAATACAAAAGGTCTCCAAAATCGACAATGTTATACAAAGATCTATAAAAAAGCCTCCAACAATATACAATGATCTTCAAAAATTTATAAAAATTATACAACATAAAAATTAAAATTAAGAGTGTCACTGTCAACTCAAGATATATTTTTTATTTTTTTTCCAGATTCAGCCAAAAAAACTAAACCGAGATGATTCAGACTAGACTCGTTAACAAATGATTGGTGATAAATAAGGTGGTGTTGTTTAACGTTTTCAGAATATTAGGACAACACAGAGGTCTTTATCAAGTCCATTACCACACACTAATTAATTATTCAATAAAACATTCAAATTATATTCTAATTAATCATCAAAAAACAAATTTATCAGTTGAAAAAACTGGAAAACGTCAATGAAGAATGTGTTAAGAGTTATTTTATTTTTTTCAGATTAAGCCAAAAACAAACTAAACCGAGACTCAAACCCCAGCCAACGCAAACAACAGTACAATCACACATCACATTCTGAAACCCTCGCCGTCTGGTAATCGTCGCGCCGCACGTCCTTTTGTTGCGAAACCTTATCCGTCTCGTCTCCTCCGTCGCCGCCACGAAATTCAACACGAATCGCCTTGTCCGACACCAGATGAGGAAGAGAGCTGCGACGAGGAAGAGGAGAGAGCTACGACACCAGATCTGGAACCAAAATCACGAATGAGATGTGGGAAGAAGTTAGAGACGAAGAGAGCCAGGGAAGAGGAGAGAGCTACGACACCAGATCTGGAACCAAAATAACGAATGAGATGTGGGAAGAAGTCACAGACGAAGAGAGAGAGCGAAAGGATGGCGGCGGAGAAAAGCGATTATGTGGTGGCGCAAGACAGAGAACGCGATAGATGAGAGAGTAGAGAGAGGAGAGAATGGTAGAGAGAGAAAGAGGGAGACGAAAATTTTACTCTGACGATATTTTTGATCCTATATAGGAGATAGATATTACAATTCTGCAATTGAGGTTTAAAATTGTGGTAGTTTCAAAGTGAATTTTCAGTATTCTATCATTTTAAAAAGTACAAAATTTATATTTTTATTTGTGTAATTTTATGTTTATTTGAGACATATGCCATAATGAATTTTATTATATATAAAAAGAGATAGGTCGACACAAGATTCCCTAAAGCCCATACCAAACAAGTAATTATTGAGGCATTTAAACTATACCCGTTTGAGAAAATCACACTTTTATTAAA
Source organism: Flueggea neowawraea (assembly GCA_948243855.1). Classification (NCBI taxonomy): domain Eukaryota; kingdom Viridiplantae; phylum Streptophyta; class Magnoliopsida; order Malpighiales; family Phyllanthaceae; genus Flueggea; species Flueggea neowawraea. The sequence continues at coordinate 9,137 of CAODLS010255232.1, forward strand.
AAAATAAAATTTGAATTTGAAAAATAAGCCAACCTAAATTTATTTTTTTAAATTGAAACACGCATAAAATTTCTTTTAAAAGATGATTGCCAGCCATCCAATGATTTTAAAACAAACGAAAAAATGATTGCCATCAAATAAACCAACGTAAATGAAGTCAAGATAGAGAGGTGGAAGTCACCATTTACAACTCACATAAAAGCTCTAACAGAATCCATATTATTGAATAAACCACCATGACTAGGCTGTTGAAAACACTAGATTCTACCTGGAAACTGCAAGAATAATCATCTAACGATCAAGACAGAAAGGCTACACGTACACATGTCGAAACACCTTAACAATAGCCTTCAAGGCTAGTCTCATCATATCTAAACAATAGCCTTAACAATAGCTTTTAAGACTGTCAATTTTTGACACGATAATACGATTTTATGAGACGATATGATACGATACGATTGACACAAATTCATTTTTTATAATGTTTATATTTTATATAATGATTTGTAATATATAAATGACATTACACAATTACGAGACGGTAAGACAAATTAACACCTTTAACTACCACCACCTTGACAATAAATACATATAATAATTTTTACTATATACAAAAATATGGATGTAAAAAATTTAAAAAAAAGTTTTAAATACTTTTAATAAAATATTCTATTCACAATGCCTAAATACAAGTGAAATTTTGAGACAACAAATCCTAATTCTATTCCAATAACAAATACTAAAATGCATATGACTATTCCTAAATTCTATTCCTAATTCTTTTCTTTTATCGTGAACTAAAGCTTAAAGTTTTTTTTAATATTATTATTTAAGCTTAGCATTAAGGCGGAGGCCAAAAGAATCCTAAATTGAAGCATTTTTTAAAAGAAAAAAAATCTTAATTATAAACAATTACTATTAGTATATGGTTTTGAAGTATTACTATTCCTTATTTAGTTAACTATAAATACGCCGAGGAAACCGATTAATTTCTGAAACTACTATTTCATATAAACTAAATTATGATTATTAAAATTTTTTATATCTTTTTTTATAGAATATAGTTATAACCATTGAAATTGCTATAAAGATGTAATATACTCCGTGGAATCTTAAAAAGAAGAAAATAAAATCTGTGACCAGATTAATGAGAAAAGGTAATCTTAAACCATCTTATATTTTAACTGAGGATATTTTAAGTTTTTTTAATAACGGTTAAACATAATATCTTATCAAGAGTTTATACATGTAGAAAAAAAGGGATTTTCTTCATGTTTTGATGTCGTAGTCTTAAGTAGTGTAAATCTCTCTTATAAGTATTTTAGTGGCTTGATTTTAA
>CAODLS010255260.1:0-11789 GCA_948243855.1 Flueggea neowawraea
TACGAGTATTGCTTACGATCCAAAACCGTCCCAAATAAAAAATTCGGGACGGTTTGGTTAGGAGAAAGTCAAAAGTCAACGGTTTCTTTTGGTTATGGTACTTTTCGGTTCGGATATTCGGTTCGATTCAGGAATCTCTAAGACTCGTGCTCAGCTCTACTCTTAGGTATATATGGTGACATTTAAACTATCAAACTATTAATTTTCTAGCAGTTATCACTCAATTTTTTTTGAATAGATTACTTAAATAAATTTAAACTTTGAAGTTAAATCCGTTATGGCCACGTTAAATTTTCTATCAAATTGGGTTTATTTAAATAAATTTTTAAAATTTGGACCAAATCTGATAGAAAATCAACATCTTTTGAATTTTTATTGGTTTTTCAGAGAACAGATGTGTATTTGAAAACTTTTTTTTTCAATTAGAGATTTGATGAGTTGAATAAGATCTCAAATGGTACAATTGAGATTATGTTTGAGGAGACTTTTTTTGACAAATACCTGGGAGAAAATTTATGCTGCATAAATATACATCATATTGATTTAAAATATTATTTTAACTATCAATTCACACAATTAAAAAAAATATATGTTTGTCTTAGGGTATCTCTGCTCTTTAACCTCTAGAGGGCACTCACTGTCAAGTGGAACGCCTCACTAGGTGCAAGATACCAGACGACTGCCAAATGTCAAAATGTGGACCTGAGAAATAGATAATGAAAAAATAGACAAGAAACACAGAAAAAATGATAAGGACTAGTGAGAAAAAGACACTCCAGAATGCCTCATACGTGTCTCACAAAGACCATTTTGAAAACAATTCAAAATACCGCAAGCAATATAAGTGTATATATACGTATACACGCTAAGTATATAATAACAGTTTTGAAATTTATTTTCGAAATCGTTTACAACCAAAGCAAACAACAAACAAGTATACATATCAAAAACTTATTTTCAGATTATGCAGAAAAATTTCATATTATGTAGAAATTTACGTTTTATTTAGAAACTTTCGTTTTAGCAAAACGTGTCATGTAAAACCAGTTTTCAACTGAACAGAGCTGATACTTACTGATCATATTCCCGTATTATACTAAAACTGTGTTGACTACATCAGTTCAAAATAAAATAGCAACCTTAGGAGTCCAAATGATACCCGACTCAAAAGGGCTAACAGCCGACAGCCTTAGGGCTCAAAATAGTACTCTGTCCACCCTAAGAGTCACTAAGCTGTATCAAACAGAACTGATCTAAGTACATCTGCGAGCGTTGCAGTCCATGTGCTCTAGCAAGATATACTTTGTCCAACTACTGAAAAATATACTATGCGAAAATGAGCAACAACACAAGCTCACCAAATGTAGCTGACATGGGACCAAAGTCAAATCATATGTGGACCCCACCACTAATCAAAAATACGTAGACTCTGCCACTAATAACGTCTCATACGTAGACTCCGCCACGAGACAATCTTACACGTGTGTTAGTTAGACACACGGGTCACCACCTACCATGATGACTGAGTGTTACCACCTACTCTGATAACTGAGTCTTCACTATAGTATACCAAAGGTAATGCTAAACCCCGTAACATAGGTGTCCCGAGTCAAAACAGTTAATTAAATTTTATACCAAAAATTTAAATGCAGAATTTAAACAGGTAACAGTGGAAGCACCACTGACAGATGATGCGAAAACTGATTTGCAGAAACCAAAGAATAGATTTCAAAGAATATACATATCTCCAAAATATTTATATAAATGAATGTATCATTTCTTTTAAAAACAAAGCCAAATTCAGAAGCTAAAACAAATTTTCCTTTCTAGGAAGTATAATTTTAGAAAAATATCATTTGCAAAAAACATTTTCTTGTTATTGATCAAAATATTTAGATCATCCAAAAACGTTTGTTTTGAAATACCAAATTATTTCAAAACATCAGAAAATATCCAACAGGATTTCACAGCAAAGGTTTTCACGTAATTCAAATTTTAGAATTTCCTATCCTTTATTAATTCCAGATTATATGCCAATGTCCAGACACGTCAAAATAATATAATTTAGAAGACACAACCTATGTATTTGAAGATGTCATTTCACTTACCTGGAAATCTAAGCTGAGCGACCCAATCACGGACCACTGGTGGCTGACTGACCAAGCTGACCAGAACACGAAGCTGAAACAATATCAAATAAAATCAAAGATGTGATACTGGTACTGTGGCGGTACCCAAAATGCATAATATGCAAATACAGACACTCGACCTAAGAAGAAAATCCTATTTCGGTCGAAGATCTAACTTTGAAATCTCGAAAATCGGAATCTACGTGAAATTCTAATCAAGTCCCCCAACTGTTGTAAAATTACCATTTAGTCCCCGATACATGGCAAATTACGATTTGGTCTCTAAAATTTTGAAAAATTATAAATCAGTCTCAACATATCCCCAAATTACTAAACAGTCCTCCAAGAAGTCAGGATCCTCAAATTAATTGCCTAACTCTTAGAAATTATAAATCAATCCCTAAAATGCCAAATATCAGATTTGATCCCTTAGATTTATGCAAATTTTCAGTTTTGATCCTTTCGTCAGAAAACTACACCGAACGATTCTCAATCCCGAACCAAGCATTACCCAACGTTCCAATCAACCCACATTGACTCAAAATCATCCCTAGAACCCAAATCTAACCTCTATTCCGTCCAAAACCTCCTCAAACATCCCAATCAGTCCTCAAAGATTCAGACCAAAATATCATTCCATCAAAAACCATCCAATCTTCCATTTTCAACCTACATTCATGTTCTACAACTCAACCCCATCAAAACTCAACAAAAATCGATCCAAAAACCATAAAAAATACTCACAAAATTCATATTTACCTCCGACCAAAACCCATTAAAAATGCACGAAAATAACAAATAAAAGAGGAGAGAGAAATAGGCACTCACCTTGGGTGGCAAGTCCGGCCGACGAGGAAGAGAGAGGGATGAGAGAGAGACAGAGATTCGGGAGAGAGAGAGAGAGCTTCGGTGTTGAAGAAAAGAAGAAGAAGAAAAAGAAGGAAATTATGGGCTGCTATTATAATCCAAAACGATGTCGTTTCTAATTGTTCAAAACGGTGTCGTTTCGTTTAATGCAAAACGATGTCGTTCTGTTTAATGCAAAACGACATTGTTCAGTCACACGAATGACAACCCTGTCACGTAGACGACCACCCTTTCAAACAACACATGATTTTCTCTCGAATCGAACTACACGTTGTTTACAGCACGTGGACGATAGCGCGCATAGAAACCAGACGACACGTTGTTTTGACATGCACGCGAATGACGTGTAGTTCTCTCTTCTTTCTTTTTTCTTCCCATTTTCTTTCTTTTTCCAATTCCAACCAATTTTCACTCAATTTAACTCCTCAATACACTTCAACAATTCTATTAACACCAACAAAATTTAACACTCTAAAATATCATTAATTAATTTAATGATATTTCAATCTAAAATTAATCTGTCAAAAATAATGAATTCGAAAAAAATTTCAACAGAAAAATTTACCGAAAAAATTGTTGGAAAAATCAAGTTATTACAACTTCTCTCTCTCTCTCTCTCTCTTCAGGAGGCCACGGCCAGCTCCATGACCGTGGCTTGCTACTACCCAGAATGCACTCCTTCAACATGGCCAATGTCTAAACACCATGACCATGGCGCAGGGTGTGGCGACGAAAATTTCTCCCTTTGAGCTGATTTTTCTCGCGTTTTCTTCTATTGATCTTGCAACTTAAAAAAATATTTTTCATGTTTTTTTCATCACTTTTTATGCACATTTCATGCATTCTCATTCACCCCACACAAAAAAAGGTATAAATTCATTGACAATTAAGTACACTTAGGAATGTTATCTATTTATGCCTGAATTAATGTGTAAATTTAGCATACATCAAGCCAAATTGGTGTTGAGATTTTCTTGTTAATGTGTTGGGGGTCCAAATATCCAAAGGGGTTCTCAATCTTATTCAGGGAGGTTCTGTCATGACCCAATATCGGGCTGTGACCGACGTATGAGGTGAACCGTCTATGGAAGCCCTACCCATCTCGCACAAGTCTTAGAGAACAGAAACATCTACCCAAATTCATATTATTCGGCTTCTTAGTCATATTAAAACCGTTTAGCAGATAAAAAGTTTTAGAAACAATATTCTCGAGTAATAATAAAATATACCCATGATATCAAATAAACAGATACAAATCCATAACCCACTACCCGGTGTGGAGCATCTAACAAAATACTGAAATTCGGGCCTGAACAATATGACACTCACTGCTGACAAGATACTTCACTGAGCGCGGAAGATCAAATACTCTCTATCAAGAACACCTGAAATATGAAGTAAAATAAATAAGAAAAAATAAGGTGGTAAGAACCCAGTGAGGGATAACACTTCAGAGCAGCTTCGGGCCTCACAAAAACCGTTTTGAATACCTTTCAAAAATATCACATGCAGATGTAAGTATATATATACGTATACACACTATATACAGAGTAATATCATTTCTGAAAACCAATTTGAAATCCTTTGCAACAACGCAGTCAACAAACAGTCACCCGAATCGACTAAGGAATAAATTAAAATAAAATATTTAATTTTCCAATCCAAAATAGCCAACATATTTCCATTCAAAATTATTTACCGAGAACATATTTATTTTCTGAAGATATTTAAAAGCTTTAATAAGACCAGATCAGATAAAAGGAGTCATCCGGACTCGATAAAAGTCAAATTAATTTCTTTCAAAATATTTACTAAAATCACTTTTATTTCCCAAATATTTTTTTCCATAGAGGAGTACCAAAAATGTTTTCAGAGAGGGACCTGAAATCACATACGTAGAGTCAACCATGTTGAAGAATTTTTGGTCTATTGAATGGATAGCATAAGCGACTTGAGAAGAGAGCGAAAAATCAACACAAGAATTTATAGTGGTTTGGTCAACCTTGCATATATCCACTATCTAAGTCTCACTTAGGTTTTTCACTATCGATGATTGATTATGGCTCAATCCAACAAGGCCAATACACGAGGTTGATTTCGGCTCAACACCTCCAAGGCCTCACAATGTTGTTTTCTATAGGTTCACAACAAACCTCACCCAATGTTGTTTTATACTTAGGTTCACAACAAACCTCTACAATGTTGTTTTCTATAGGTTTACAACAAACCTAACTCACACTCTCAAAGTGTATGTAAAACTGTTTACAACAGATTGAAGCACTATGCTAGAGTTAGATATTTGAGTTTGATGCTTGAACTTTGATCTCTAGCTTGATTGGTTGTTTTTCTAGGTTGGAATTGATATGAAATTTGGCACAATGAGTTATGATGTTGTTCAACAAGTTCCTGCCCTTCTCTTGATGTATTTATAGCCCTTTGAATCAATATGACCGTTGGAGAGAAGAATATAGTTATTGGAGTCTGTTTAAAGTTGTATGATGTTGTCTGTGCCAATCTCATGTACGTTACCATAGTATGACGTACATTACCTGACTTTAGCTCCAGCACACGTACGTTAACATTACTTGACTTACGTTGATCATAACGGATTCCCAGTTCACGTACGTGAATTACAACTGACGTACGTGACTTCTATGTTTGAGCCATCCAGTAGCTTCTGTTTTCAATCCAGAACATCTTGCGTACGTGAAACTCCATCTCACGTACTTTAGATCAATGTGACGTACGTTACGTTTTACTCTTGCATATGTTAATGAACATACACGTACGTTAACTTCTTTTGACGTACGTGAAACGTGCTTCAGAGGGTTCCAGTGGCTTTTGTTTGTATTCAGACCCTCTCTAACGTACATGAATATTTTCTAACGCATGTTAGATGCTTATGTGACTTGATTTTGCAACTCCAAGCTTTCCAACATGTTTCTCTTCAACTCAAACGTTTTGCTCATCATCAAAATATTTTGCTCATCATCAAAACACATAAGGAACTTATTGTTGATCACCCATGATCCAACAAATCAGATTCTATAATAGCCACTTAGGTGAAGATTATCCATTTAGGCACTATGGTATAACCACTAAGGCAAGAATAAGCCACTTTTGTACATAGTATTAGCCACTTAGGCAAATGATACATCATCAGTGTATTAAAGGCTATGTTACCTCGTAGCTAGGTATACCAAATCAAAATATTTTTATCGAAAACATATCGAAATATTTATTTGAAAATATTCAAACATTCAGCATACATAACTGACAAATTATTCACCAAAATTTATCAAAAGTTTAGACAGAGTATTTATCAAAAAATACCTTTAATTTTCAAAACAAATACGTAGTACAAAAACTCCACTTGCTTCAGAACAAAATTTTTATTTTAGAAAATATTTTTAAATCCAAAAAGAATATTTTCTACAAAGCATACTTCGACATCTGTATCAAACAGTTATTATCAAAATCGTAATAAATATTAAAATATAATATTTATTTCTAAAACTAACAAGGTTTCCACAACCAAGGTTTCGACATAAGTCAGATTTTAGGATTTTCTATCATTTAATTATTCCAAATTACATGTCAATTCCAGACACATTAAAAATATCTAATTTAGAAGATACAACCTATGTGTCTGAAGCTGCTATCCACTCACCTGGACGCCGAGCAATTAATCCAGAGCACGATCCACTTTTAGTCTACTCGAAAACCAAGCAAAGTTCGAACAAACATTTCATAAACAAATCAACACATGGTACTGTGGCGGTACCGAAATACGTGTAAATGCATATGCATACTCAAAACCCTTTTTCTGACCAAAGCCTAACGTAATTTATCAGATATTACACCTCGGTATAAAATTACACTTTGGTCCCCGAACTTAGAAAAATTACCAAATAATCCCCAGAATATTCCAATTTAATATTTTGGATCCAACTCTCCAAAATAACATATTTGTCCTCAAATAATATCAACGTATCTAAATTAATCCTCACTCATGCAAAATAATATTTAATCCCTAAATGCAAAATTTCTCATTTGGTCATCAAAATGGCAAATTATACAAATAGTCCTTAAATCCAATTCAACCGATAGAAATCGAATCTATTCACCTACATTGGTTCTAATCAACCTTAGGAAGACGAATCCATACTTGGTTTACCAAAAACAACTCCACATTTCTAAAAATTGCACAAAATCTGAACCTAACCCTAGCTCATTCAAAACAACATAAAATCTCTTGATTTAAGGCTTGAATCATATTTATCTAACATCAAACAATTGTAATCTAACAACCTACAATATCCATTTCAATATAATCACTCAAAATTTGTAACCCATTTCAAATTCGGCCTAAAACCCAAAATTCGAATTTAAAGCATGAAATTGATGAAATTAAGAGATTAGAGATGTAATTTTACCTCTAGAAACAAAATGGGGGCAATGGGAAGCTCTAGGAACGCGTTCTGTATGAATTTGGATGAGAGAGAGACGAAAATGAGGTGAGAGAGCTGAGAGAGTCGGGTGGAGGTATATATAGAACCCTACCCCAAAACTGTGTCATTTAACTGAGTGTCATCCTTTTCTCAGCACTTACTCGAGTAACTCAAAAAGATACTCAAGTAAGTCTTGCTCCAGGAATAATTTGGCCTCGTTCACTTTAGTAACTCTAAAATTTACTTGAGTAAGTCTCATTTCCAGAAAAATGATGAACATGAACTCACTCGAGTGATACAACCCATTACTCGCGTAATTCAACCTTCAATTACTCGAGTAACATAAAAGTTTACTTGAGTAACTCACATCTAAAGGGGTTCAAAAATAACGCATTCACCCACGTTCACTCGAGTAACCAGGTACATACTCAACAACATTGAATTACCCAAAATCACCAACATCTAATCAACATCTATGATCGTTCAAGATCAAACCGAGATCAACTAAACGCCAAATATGTTGACAAGTTAACATCATCAACCACCTCAAACATCAAATGATGGGATCAAAATTAAACGAAACAAATCGAGACTGACCGGAATGCTTCAAAAGGCAAATTAGAAACAGACAGGTATTACATACTTGCCCCTCTAATGCAGACGCATTTTGCTACTGCAAAATGCATATGCGCACTGTAGCGCCATATTTACTACAAAACATTGTTTTTTTATTCTCTTTGATTGTATTAATTTTTAGTGTTAATTTATATTTTGATAGTTTTAATTTATGGTATATTTTTATTTTTATCAATCAATATATTCACTAAATTAAAATTAAATTTAATTAATAATTTAATTTATTTAAAAATTATAATCAAAATATAATTAAATATGAAAACAATTTAAAAATTTGTACAAAGCACATGCTCTGCAAATTTAAAACATAAACACATTCATATCAATGTAATTTAACATCAACGAAAATATTCTATCATAATAAAATTGAACTAACAATTAAAATATAAAACAATTAATACAAAAAGACAAATTAATTTGCCAAATTATTATTTAATAATCAGGAAAATTAATTTCATCTCCACCAATATTATTGAAATACTCGCAAATGGGTTTGATGCAGAAGGTGGAGATTGTTGAAATTGTCCTCTTTTTTGTAAAATTTTGGCTTTTTGAGCTTCTATAAAGGCACAAGCATTCAGATAACTGATAGTTGATAAATCCTACATCAAAATATAATATTCTTTAAATCTTTCCTTTGCTTTTCTAGCCAAACTTTGTTTCTTGAGCATTAATCTTTCGGTGTTTGATCGTTCTAGCATTTTCGTAAGTCTTTGGGTCTCTTCTTGTAGTTTATTGAGAACTGATTTAACATTGTCATCAGTCTTTTTTAGTGCTTTTGATTTGTTCACCTCACAAGGTCGTTGAGATGAAGAGACACCAATATCATCATTTAGATTAATTTGAAACACGGACAAACCAGGAGATTCGACGGATTAGGAATCAGGCGTGGAATTTTCTTACTCCGATGAGAGATAGTTTACGCCATGCTTGCGAGAAACATTAATTTGTGGATTGACATCATTTTTAAACTTTTCAAAATGTCTAACTGTGTTCCAAACATGGTCAAACTTGAAACCATGTTTGTAGTGAGGATCTTCCATAAGTAATATTTTTGCTCGATCTAATTGCAAATGAGTTCAAAATATAAATAAAAATGTCCTTATGTATATAAATTAAAATGCATAAAATATTTTAGCTACGCACAATATCTTGTTCTGATGCCCAGTTAGGATTCAAAAGCTCTACTTATCGAATACATCCATTCAATTTTCCAGTGACCTTCTCAATTGTTTTCATCATGATTGAAGGGATCTTAGGGTACGCTACTCCCATAAAGATTGTTTTGACTCATTGTATGTTTCTTCAAAAGACCAAAAGAGTTCCAAATTGGTTTCTCCTTGTAATAGGGTCTTGAGAAATATTAATATAAATTTGGCATAACATTTGGTCTCCTGCAGAAATATAGGCAGTGCAACGCAAAGACATTTTGGAAAATGCAGAAGGTTAAGGTGAGATTTGAGAGAAAGCTGAGATGAGATTTTAGACAAGGTCAAAGAGTTTATATAGAATTTAAATGAAATACATTTAGATAAATACGTAGATAATGAGTATTTGCAGACACAAATAAGATCGTTGGATAGATTTCGTCGTAATGTCACCCGTCGGATTGTTTTTATCTTTTCAAAACCTTATCAACAAGGCATCCATAAAATCATCTGTTGGATGAAATTCGTCTTAATGTCAACCGTTAGATTGTTTTTATCTTTTTAGAACCTTATAAAAAAGCATATTCAGAAGCAGCCGTTGGATGGATTTCGTCGTGATATCAACCGCCTGATTGGTTTAATCTTTTCATAACCTTATCAAGAAAGCATCTTGATAATTAACCATTGGATTAATTTCGTCTTGATGTCAACCGTCAGATTGGTTTTATCTTTTCAGACTCTTATCTTTTATTTTCTATAAATACCATCGTCTATCGTTTCTAAAATCATAAACCTTTTTCTTCTCACTTTTGAAAATAAAATTCGGTAATATCATTGCAATGAATTTCAATATCGGGGGTCCTTCCAATTTCCAAATTGGAAGTTTGTCTTCATCTTCGTCATCGTATTCATCTATTTCAGATGAATTTGTGGTGATGGAGGAACAAATAATACAAAAGATCATACGCAATAACAACATGATCGCAAAAATATGTGCCACTCAACTCAGCAACCAACCCACTCGCAGAGGCTCTGTCTCAGGTCATATTGTCATCAATTGCAATTGTGAAGCTCCATATCGTATTTTTTTTCAACGATTATTTTTTCGAGAATCCACGATACTATGAAGATATGTTTCGTCGAAGGTTTCAAATGTCTCGACCTTTATTTCTCCGGATCATTGAAGCAATCTAAAGTCATGATAGCTATTTTTATCAACGATGTGATGGTCTTGGTAGACTTGGTTTGTCAACCTTGCAAAAAGTAACAGTTGTGTTTTGAATGCTAGCATATGGTTTGTTAGTAGATGCTATCGACGAATATGTCAATATCAGCAAGTCAACAACAATTGAAAGCTTAAAGAAATTTTGTTGAGCTGTTGTTAAGGTTTTTGTGGAGCGATATCTTCGAACACCTACTGCAAATGATATCGTAAAGCTACTCTACATAGGTGAGCAACGAGGTTTCCTAGAATGTTGGGTAGTTTAGACTGTATGCATTGGAAGTGGAAAAATTGTCCCACGGCATGGGCTGGACAATATACAGGTCGTTACAGATCACCTACCATTATTTTTGAATCTGTGGCCGATTATGATCTATGGATATGTCACGCGTACTTAGGTATGTCGAGCACCAACAACGACATTAACTTGTTGGAATCATCTCATTTGTTCTTTAACTTAGCTCAAGGTATTACTTCTCCTGCTCATTATGTCATACAAGAAAAGGAATGTGATATGGGAGATTATGTAGCAGATAACATATATCCCAAATGATCCATTATTGTGCAAAAGATTCACGAACCACATGGACCGAAGAAGTATTTTGCGATGAGACAAGAAGCGTGTAGGAAAGATGTCAAACGTGCATTTGGAGTTCTACAGTCGCGATTTGCATTAATTGCAGGCCCAACTCGTTTCTGGAGGAAGAGTGTGCTACATGATATAATGTATGTGTGCATTAGCATGCACAACATGATTGTCGATGATGAATGTGATCTTAATACACAAATTATAGAAGCGAGAGAAACGACACCTCCAACAGTTGAAATTCAAGATGGAGATATTCGATTTCAACAATTTATAGCTCGACATAAAAAATCAAGGACAAGAAAGCCCATTATGCTTTACGCAATGCTTTAATTGAGCATTTATGTGAACAATTTTTCAATTCAAATGATCATTGAGATTAATGTGTGATTGTTTTTTCAATTATGTTGTATTTTTAATATGTAGTTAAATTTTTTATGTGTGTATGCAGTTATAAATTTTAATAAATAAAAATATATTTTTATTTAAATTTATTTTATTTTAATTATTGTATTATAAAAATATTTATATATTATTATAAATATCAAAATATTTTTTTATTAAAAAATAAATGAAATAATTAAATATAAGTGTAAATTATTAAATAATAAAAAATATAAAAAAGAACATATTTAAAATATTTTATTTAATATTAAAAATAATATTTTAAAACAAAAACTATAGTATTTTTAAAGATACATATTTTATGTATTTTCAAAAATTCAAATTTAATAATAATATTTTAATTAA
>CAODLS010255371.1:0-32096 GCA_948243855.1 Flueggea neowawraea
TTGCGGCTCAATCCAACAAGGCCAATACACGAGGTTGATTCCGGCTCAACACTTCCAAGGCCTCACAATGTTGTTTTCTATAGGTTCACAACAAACCTCTAAACTGTTATTTTCTATAGGCTCACAACAAACCTCTACAATGTTGTTTTACTTAGGCTCACAACAAACCTTTCTCACACTCTCAAAGTGTATACAATTGGTTTACAAATAGATTGAAGCTCTATGCTAGAGTTGAGTGTTTGAACTTGATGCTTGAACTTTGATCTCTAGCTTGAATTGATTGTTTTTCTTGGTTAGAATTGATATGAAATTTGACACAATGAGTTCTGATGTTGTTCAACATGTTTCTGCCTCGTAGCATAGGTGTCCCCATATTGAAAACCAAAACGTACTAACATATAGCAAACCGTAGCAAAGATATATAAGTAAACTGGTTATTTGTATAATAATCGGTTTTGGATTTGAAAGCGATATATAATACATATATATCGCTTTCAAATCCAAAACCGATTAGTACACAAATAACCAGTTTATATCTTTACCAATCCTTAGATTAGTCTATTTTTATATAATATCCAGCATATCAAAAATTAGTAAATAGAGTTCAAGACACAGTTAATGTGTCTGAAGCTATTATTCACTCACTTGACAATCCAAGCCAAAACACCAGTCAAGTCCCACCAGCCGGTTACTGATCTCGCTGATAAGAACAAGAAGCTGTACACATGCAAATAACACAAATATCACAATGCGGTACTGTAGCAATACAAAATTCATGATATGCAAATGCAGACCCTCGAGGTCGTCCAAAATATAATCCGAAAGTGAATCTATCACTTTCGAGTCAAAATTCAAAATCTACGTAAAATTACAGTTTAATCATCGACCAATGTAAAATTACATTTTAGTCCCTGAGACTCGACAATTTATAAAACAATTCCCGAAGTGCCTTGGGATTATTGACTCACATTCCATAAGTCAGAATCCCCAAATTCTAGCCCGAACTCTCGGAGAGCGAATTTATCTTTGACTTATAAAATTACAAGTCAGTCATTATGATCCCAAAAATCATAATTTTTCCTTAAATGTTTTAAAATTCACAATTCTATCTGCAGTAGAAAATATTTGCAAAAACGCCCCAATTCTGCCGCGTCGGGAAAATATTTGCGAAAATGCCAAAATCGCGTTCTGCTCGATACCCGATAAAATCAGACATGCATTCCCACTCAAATTCATCCCCTGAACACGAATTTGAACTCAGATTTCACAAACAGACAACAAATGTTCCTCAAAATCATAAAACCCGTACCTTCTCCAAAAACACACCAAATCTCTTGCTTCAAAGCTTAAATCACGTTCTCACAAGTCCACTGTTACTTATTCTAACATTCTCTAACATTCATTAACTTAAGATCATCAGAAATCCGAACCTAAAGTGAATCTCGGACAGATTTTTGCATGTATGAATCAATGATTGAAACTAAGTTTAAATAGAAAAAATGATGTTAATCTTACCTCAGAAATGGATTAGGAACGTTGGGGAAGCAATGTGGGAGAATTCCAGATGAGTTAAGAGATTTTTGAGTGAAAAGTTTGAGAGAAATGATGGAAATGACGGGTTTTGGGCGTTTTAAGCGCTGTAGATCAAAGGCAACTTACGTTATATCAATGCACAACATACGCTATGCCTCACAACGTACATCATAATGCATCCAGTAGCTAGGAGTTTCTAAGAAACACACCTCAACGTACGTCGTTTTAGCCAACGTACGTTGATCATCCCGTCCCAGATAACATACGTCATACCTCTACAACGTACGTTATGCTGCTTTTCCAGATAACGTACGTCTTCCGCAATGTACTACGTATGTTGTTCACTCTCCCATCACATACTCGACATTTCACGTTTTTCCACATGCATCGAACTTTTGTCAAGGTTCGATAACACCTAATTCTCGACAAATACGTCCGATTATCTTCAAGGTCAAATTGGACCCGGTCGAAAATTTACAGGACTCCTAACCAAGATGGGAGTGATATTACATATTTCCCCCCTCAAAAGAAATTCGTCCTCGAATTTTGAAACAACAAAATCAAATCTAAGATCACTCTAGATTCCCAAAAATCTCCAAATTAAAAGCTAGGCTATCAGCCTCAAAATGTAGACAGTGTATACACAACACTCAGTCTACGTACTAGTATGCAACATGATTATGCAAAAATGTATATGAAATGTAAGGAATGCAAAAATACAAACATACATACTGACCTATGGCTCAGCTGCGTCAAACAGGTGTGGATATCTACGCTGCATCTCCTCCTCGGCCTCCCAAGTGGCCTTCTCAATAGAATGGTGTCTCCATATCACTTTCACCGAAGCAATCTCCTTGTTTTGTAACCTTTTAACTTGCCGATTGACAATCCTCACGGGTTCCTCATTGCAAGATAAGTCAGATCGAACCTCCACAGACTGAGGTGCCAGAACGTGAGATGGATCATGAACATACTTCCTCAAAAGTGATACATGGAACACTGGATGAACTGCTGCAAACTGAGGCGGTAACGCCAACTCGTATGCCATGACTCCAACTCGACCGATAATCTTAAATGGACCAATGTATCTCGGGCTTAACTTGCCCTTCTTTCCAAATCTCATGACACCCTTCATTGGTGACACCTTGAGGAATACGTGGTCTCCAATCCCAAACTCCAAATGTTTACGCTTCGGGTTAGCATAACTTTTTTGATGACTGTGAGCAGTCTGGATCCTCTGCTGGATCAACCTCACTTTCTCAGTCGTTTCCAAAAATCAGATCTGGGCCTAACGACTCTCTCTCTGACCTCAGCCCAACACAGAGGAGATCTACACCTTCTTCCGTACAGAGCCTCGTAAGGTGCCATCTCGATACTCGAATGGTACGAATTGTTATACACAAACTCTACCAATGGCAAGTGAGAATCCCAAATCCCACCAAAATCCACAACTCAAGCTCTCAACATATCCTCCAACGTCTGAATGGTACTCTCGGACTGACCATCAGTCTGCCGGTGAAATGATGTACTGAAGACCAATCGAGTACCTAATGCCTCTTGCAGTTTACGCCAAAACTGCGATGTAAAATGCGGTCCTCTGTCAGACATTATGGAAACTGACACACCATGTATACATACGATCCTATCAATGTACAACTTCGCCAATCGTGCAGTTCCATATGTCATCTTGACAGGCAAAAAATGTTCCGATTTCGTCAATCGATCCACAATTACCCAAATGGAGCCATAACCCGAAGGTGTCCTCGGCAGCCCAACACTAAAGTTCATCGTGATGCGATCCCACTTCCACCCCAGAAGAAGTAATTGTTGCATCAATCTAGAAGGACGCTGGTGCTCAAACTTAACCTGTTAACAGGTCAAACACCGGCTAACAAACTCTGCTACGTCCTTCTTCATCCCTGGCCACTAATATGACTCTCGAAGATCTCGATACATCTTGATATACCTTGGGTGTACAGAATACGTGGACTTGTGACCCTCGGTCATAATCTCCTCACTTATTCCACCAAACGATGGTACGCACAATCTCAGTCTAAACCAAAGGACTCCCGAATCATCAACACTGAACCCCGACACACTAGATGATCTAACTTTTTGACCAAATTCTGCATATCAGAATCCTCCTTCTGAAACTCTCGAATTTGATCCAATAATACACGCCTCGCCTCAACATGTCCAAGCAAAGCCCCGGAGTCATCAAACTGTAACTCAACTCCGTCCTCCATCAATCTCTGCCAGGGTTAGGAATTCAATCTTACCTCAAAAAACTCAAAAGAAGTGTTGAGGAACGACTTGAGAGAGTTTAAGAGCGTCTGGACGGACTAAAGTGGAGCAAATGACTGATTTCGGGTTAGTTGGGTCTCTTAAAGACGAAGAACACCAAAACGCGCCGTACCACTTTTGTACAGATAACTCGAGTTACACAAAATTTAACTCGAGTTATATGCCTCTCGTACAACTCGAGTTACACGATTTGCTGACTCGAGTTGTATAAGGGTCACACAACTCGAGTTGCATTCTTCACTTACTCGAGTTATCCACTCTCCAAACCACTAACATTGCACGAAATGTGCACTCAAGTAATTCTTTATTCTCGAGGTTCCACAACACTTAATCCTTAACAAATACGTCCGATTATCTTCAAGATTAAGTCGAACTCGGTCGAAAATCTACAGGACTCTTAACCAAAATGGGCGGGATATTACAGATTCTGTTACCCCTTTTCTGTATGTCTGGCTACGAGAGGGCTAGAACGTTAGTAGAGTGATAGTTGGACTCTACATGGGTTGATATGTTGAAAGTTCTAGATCATATTCTAATTTGGAGACTTAGATTTGATTCCTGATAGTTAGACATTTGAGTTCGATTAAATTGATGGATTTGAGTATATTAGCATTTAGTGTATCTCTGCTGTCCTTTTGATCTAACTTGTTAGGAAATTCGAGGACGGATTTTTTTGAGGGGGGAAGTATGTAACACCTCGCTCGATTTCAATTACCATTTTGATTCCTTCCAATGAACGTATGCTTGTCTGAATTCTTGGGTCTTGATTTGCGCATTCAATGTCAAGTGTTTTAGAATGATTTGAGGTTCTTGGTTTGTGTTAGCATTCGTGCAATCAAGAAAGGAGTTTTGATCTTGGAAATTGCAACATTTGGAGGTTAAATGGCCTTAAACATGGCCATATATCCAGATTGTGACCTAAGTCATGGCCACGGCTATAAGGCTGCGTCTCAAAATTTTTGTGAGTCAGTGACAAGACATGGGCAAAAACACGACCATGTCTTGGCCAGATCCATCCATTTCCATCCAAAACGGTGTGTTTTGATTTTCTTTGTCTATTTAACCCTCCAAACTCGACATTCCTTCATTTCACTCACTCCCAAACTCACTCAAAACAACAACAATGTCTCTCTATTGCTCTTCATTCCTCTCCATCATTTTTTATCAGAATTTGTGAGTCCAGTTTATGAGATGACCAGCCATCTACTAGTAGTTAGTAATTCAGAGTTGGTAGCTCGGCATCCAAGTGACTACTATGTTGAATTCAGACACATGGGTTGTGTCTTTCTGAACTTATACATTTTTGTTGTGCTCCGGCCTTTCCATGTAATTTGGACTAATTAAAGGATCAGAAATCCTAAAATTTGGCTTACGTGAGGACTTGTTTGTTTTGAATTTGTTTCTGAATTTTTTTGAATTTTGGAAAGTAATGAAGTCTGTTTTTGGAAAGTTATTTGAATTTTAGAATATTAAAAATACTATGTTTTTGAAAGGTTTTATGTTTCTACAAAAAATTGATCTGTTTCTGAAAAGTAATATAAAGTAGTTATATTACCTTTCTTTTGGCACATTCTGATTTAAATTCTAAACTCTTTTTTTGTAAATATTGTCTGCTTTGTATGCTGTTTGCTTGCAAAAGGTTTTCCTCTGTTTCAAGAAATACAAATTATTGTTTTATATATTTTTTTTGTTTTTGGGACAACTACTTTGACTTTGCTTTTGATCTATCATTGCATACAGCATGGAGGGCTACCCTTGCACATTAGTGGCCATGTATATATATCTATGTGCCTTAGTGGCTACTCAGTCCTTAGTGGTTATACTCGCCTTAGTGGCTATGCTCGCCGAGCATCATCACAGGCCTTAATGGCTACACATTGTGCCCACATGGCAACTATTTGTTTCTGGAATTTCTAACAAGCTAAAAAGGTTATTGATTTCTATTCTGAAATTTTAGATAAAGCTAGAAAGGTTTTTGGACTTTTGTTTTTTTTGCAGCTTATAGTAACCTGAAAGGTTTTCTAAAGGATTTCACTTCATTTTTTTAACTATGCTAGTTTGATAAAGTTTGAAAATGTTTTTGAAAGATTTTCTTAGTTCCTAATTTTATGCGTGCATGTTGTATGTTTTGTCTGCGAATTGTTTCGAAATGGTTTTGAAACACTACTACTTACATAGCGCACGCACGCGTGTGTGTGTGTTTTTGTGTGTGTGTGTGTGTGTCTATATATATATATATATATATATATATATATATATATATGACTATAACTACAGGTGGTATTTTTGAACTGTTTTCAAAACGGTTTATGTGAGGTTCCAGAGGCACTTTGGAGTGTCATCCCTCCCTGAGTTTTCTCACCCCCCATCCCTTTAACATTTTTCAAGTTAATCGGAGTTTGGTTTGTCGGATCGTGAGGAGTCCAATTTGACAGTGAGTGCCCTTCTGATGGAGCCCTGATAAAATAAATGATAGGGAATGACACCTAGATTCTAAATCCCCTTAGACCGAATTAAGTGACAACGACTCGTTATTCAAACAATCATTTAGGTAAATGGACTGTGGAAGTTCCTACGATATATTAACCTGTCTCTCGAGTTAGCTAATGTCTAACGACTAGTTTGATTAACTAGAATCTCTTCCTAAATTAAAATCCACATCATTGCTTTATCGATCTATGAATTTCGCTATTAGGTTTGACCCTAATCCGGAGGATTTATGTTGACCTATCTCTAGGTTTGCATGCAACTCCTTTCAATTATGAATGCTCAATCACACACAGAATATCTCAATTACACATGCACGAAACAATATTGGAATCAATAGGCTACCATCAATCAATTCAACAATAAACAATATAAATCATAATTGAGTCACAATCCCATAAATTAACTGAATGAATAACAAAATCCCAACAATCACATAATCAATCTAGGGTTTATCACATCTAAGTGCACAATGAAATTAGTTCATATGTCTAAAGAGATATACAACAAAACCAAAGAGAAATCTAGAAAGAGAAGGAAAATCCATGATGAATCCTCTAATTCTTTACGAAATCCCTTTGATCTAGATGCCAATTGAGTTCTCCTTTTGTTTCACAAGTCCTCTGACCTTCAATTAATGTGTTTTGTGACTCCAAGTCTGCTCCCCCTCCTTCAATGCCGAAACCCACTTAAATAGGAGAAATAGGGCGTCTGGGATAAGACACGGGTACAACCACAACCATGCCCAACATGCCTCCGTTCGTGTCCATCAATAATCACCCAAAACCACGACTGCCATAAGACACAGACAAGGCTTTCCATCCATATCTTAAGCCCTTTTGTCTGTGTTTCACAAATCAACCCATGTCCAAATTGTTTAAGCATTCCAGGCTCGTACACTGACTTATCCACGGCCGTGCCCATGTCTGTGGGAAAGTCCACAGCCGTGGAAGTCAATTCCTATCCATGTTTCTTCAGATCTTCACGTTTTTTGCATGTCCAAATCGTCCATGGCCGTGGCTTGTGCATCTCAGGCCGTGTCTCACTCTAAAGGCCTTAAATGTCATCGTTCAAGCCTCGTTTCAACTCGCTTTCATTCGATTCATCAAGACACCATTAATGAACATGAAAAACACAATATAAAGTAGAAAAGTACCAAAATTTATGATAAACGCTTGATTTGTATTCAAAGCAATACAAAATTAACCACATAAATATGTATAAATAAGCGTTTATCAAACTACCCCACATTTAAGCTTTTGCTTGTCTTCAAGCAAAGAAAGAATTAGCACAAGGGAAAAACACTTCAATTAAATCCTCTAAACGGTGGCATGGAACTCCACATTAGATGCCAACAAAAATAAACTGAGTAGTGGAGAATCTAAGAGATGCATATGTCACTAGTTAATTCAAATCGGGATCCCAAACCACACACAAGTTAGAGCTTAAAGCCAAAGCAATCGATTTGACTTGATTACCCATTCAAGTCATCGATCCAATTTAACATAAAACATTAAAGCATAAGGCACCTATGGGTAAATTCAATAATAAACACATATTAATTACACACTCTCAACATTTTGGCTCGCATTGCTACAAACAAAGTCAGTAAATATCGAGTCCGACCTTAGTGCTTAATTTATGCATTTAATTCAGTTTCCACCACAAATGATAGTCTGTTTGATTCGAAAACCGCTCACTTGTGATGAGTGTTCCCAGTTACTAAGTCAACCCTTCTTGCCAGTACTTTGCATACTCACGTCTAAGACATCGGAGTAGGGATCGAACCCCATCTACTCGTCCCAGTTTAGGTTTAAGCAAGCCAATAAACTTTTAATTTAATTCAATTTTTTCAATATCATGCCCGCTTGTAGTCAACCATTTCATTCATTAAGCAATGAGTTAAAAGAGTGACAAAGACGAAGCAACCAATTTGGCTATAAGCTCAGAACTGATGTGGATCTAGAACATGCAATTCAAATCTCCCAGTAACAAATGCATATCAAAAATTCTCAACTAGAAAATCTATTCACATCAACAAATAACGTGCATCCCATAGCCACAATATCAAGAACTCGATCAAAATTTTAAAGTTTTTTAAAATTTACTCCAATTTACCTTCTACCCCACACTTAAATTTTGTGTTGTCCTCAATGCAAAGAAAAATTAAACATATAACACAAAAGGGAAGGAAATAAATTTGAGAGTTCTGGAACCTCCCTGAAATGAGGTCCCCAAAGATGAGTCTTGACGGGAATTGCATCAAAGCTGTGAGAGTTCCTTGCAAAACACAAAAACAACTAAAACCAAATAACAACTAAAGTAGAACAAAATCTAAAATTGAAAACAAACTTAAAGGAAATGAAATGAAAACTAAAACGTCGATAGCTAGACGTTAGTGAATGATTTATCATGGAGGCTTATAAACATTGTGCGAAGTGTTCGCACCAACTCCTTGCACTGGTTTGCCATATTGATTTTCCTTTTTACTCTTGACGCGCCATATGAAATGACACATCCCAGTGGATTTGGCTTGTGGGGGGCGGTGACTCGTGCACCTCTTCCTTAGCTTTGCAATGCCGATGCCTCTTCTTCTTCACTTTAGGGACCGACTCATTGACTTTCGGTGCATCACATGACTCTTCTTTGTTGGGTACCTGCACCACACTAGACCAAACAACCTCTGTAATAGAAGGTGAGTCAGAATGGTGTTGAACCTTAGATTCCTTAATTTTCACACATTCATCTTCAACTCTAAGGGTCAACACCCGATCATAAACATCAATGATGGACTTAGAAGTAGCTAAGAAAGGGCGTCCTAAGATCAATGGCATTTCTAGATTATGTTGTTTGTCAAGAATTACAAAATCCACAAGAAACACCAAACTATCAATTCTAACCAAAACATTCGCTACAATGCCTCTAGGATGCACAACAGACTTATCAGCTAAATTCACCGGCACCCTAGATGGTGTGAGTTCTCCTAAGTCTAACCTTTCAAACAAATCAAAAGACATCACATTTACACTAGCTCCTAAATCAGACAATGCATCATCAACAGACAAACTACCAATATAAAGAGCGACAAAGAAACTCCCTAGATCCTTTGATTTCGCAGGTAATTCAGGTGACGTCTGAGGTAGCTTAACATTCTCTTCCTTCTCAGCTTCGACCAAAGGTTGTTGCTGATTCTCTGTTTCAGTGGTCGGATTCTCACTTGCACAAGTGGCCACTTTGATTTGCTCCTGTCTAAGTAGTGCTGCAGTAAATTCGAGGCTTGTATTCACAAAGCACCCTCTTTGACTCAACCTTTTCAACCATATTTGCCTCAACATTCTTCGTCAGAGCCTCTTCTTCTTTCTCGCATCCATCCCCTCCATTCACAAAGATAGCATTCACGTGCTCCCTCAGGTTTATTTTAGTGTTGCTTGGTAGGGAGCCTGGTTGCCTTTCAGATAGCAGCTTAGCTATCTGACCAACTTGACTTTCCACATTATGGATAGATGCATCCAAATTCTGAATTGAAGCCCCTTGGTTCATTAATGTAGTCTCTATATGGGTGAACCGCTTTTCTGAGGTCTCAATATATTTGCTCATTAACTCCTCAAAGTTGGGCTTCACTGTTTGTTGTGGTTGCTGAAAGCCAGGTGGGTGAGTCTGTCTCTGCTGAATTGAACCTCCCTATGAAAAATTCGGGTGATTTCTCCACCCTGGATTGTAAGTGTTGCTATAGGGATTGTTCCAAGTATACAGGGCATTATCCACATAGCTCACATCTTTCATGCCATATTGAGTCCCTTGACCATCAACATAAGCTACTTGTTGTCCTCCAGAGAATCCAACAATCTTCTTGCTCAAAGCCTCAACCTGAATGGCCAATGTTGTCACTGCATCCAAACCATACACCCCTGCTGGTTTATTTGCCTTAGAACGTGTTGAGTGCCATTGATAGTTGTTTATAGTCATTTCTTCAATCAAGTCCTGTGTAGCCTCTGGTGTCTTGCTATTAAGGGTACCTCCTACTGCAGCATCAATCATTTTTTTAGTCCCATGGTTCCAACCATTGTAAAATGTTTGAGCCTGTAGCCAGGTCTGTAACCCATGATGCAAACATCTCCTCAATAACTCCTTGAACCTTTCCTATGTATCATAGAGAGACTCAGACTCAACCTGTGCATAAGAAGAGATGTCATTCCTCAACTTGACAGTCTTGGTAGGTGGAAAATATTTCAACAAGAACTTCTCTGCGATCTGATCCCAAGTAATAATTGAACCCCTAGACAGAGAATTCAGCCACTGCTTTGCTCTTCCTTTTAGTGAGAAAGGAAACAACCTCAGCCTTGTTGCATCACTCGAGGCCCTATTGATCTTGAATGTATCACAAATTTTAAGAAAATTTTCCAGATGAGCATTCAGGTCATCGTCTTACAACCCATCGAATTGCACAAACTACTGCACCATCTAAATGATATTCGGCTTAATCTCAAAATTGTTGGCCGTGACAGCTGGTCTCACGATGCTAGACTTTGTGCCAGTCAAGTTCGGCCTAGCATAATCTGACATAGTCATCGGCTGAAATGCCAGATTGGCTTGAACAACCCTGCTAGGATGTTGCTCTTTCAAAAGTTGATCATTACCCTTCATTGCTTCCCTCTCCCTGTCTATCTCCTCTGCTCTTTCTCTGAGCCTCTATCTCAGGCTTTGTAATGTTGTTTGTTCAATCTCAAGGGTCTGCTTCAACTAACCCAACAAGATTTCCTCGAGTCATAAACTAACACAAACTTGAAGAAAACAAACACGAGTAACCCAACGCGTAATTTTGAACAGATAGACAGAAGAAAACAAGAAAAGGAATAATGAAATACGAAAAATAGAAACAATAAAATAAAATAAAACAAAAGAAAAAATGGCTAGATTAATACAGTGCAAGCTTTCCTAATATCCTAATCCCCGACAACGGCGCCAAAAAACTTGGTGTGCTCGTCGGCCTACACCTAGAGACTAAGGCAAGTGTACCTATCACCTATAGCTAGTGGACCTATTAGTACCGAGTGTCGTATCCCACAGACTACGATTATTAGCTACACGCTCTTTCTCTATTATCTAGTCGACAAATTAATTGATTTAGAATAAAATAAAATAAACAAAGAACAAGTGCAAACTCAAGTTAAAGGAAAAAATAAATGATAAGGAATGGTACCTAGACGCTGAATCCCCCTACACCGAATTAAGTGACAACGACTCGTTATTCAAACAATCATTCAGGTAATTGGACCGTGGAAGTTCCCACGATATATTAACCCCTCTCTCGAGTTAGCTAATGCCTAACGACTAGGTTGATTAACCGGAATCTCTTCCTAAATTAAAACCCCTATCGTTGCTTTATCGATCTATGAATTTTGCTATTCGGTTTGACCCTAATCCGGAGGATTTATGTCGACTTATCTCTAGGTTTGTATGCAACTCCTCTCAATTATGAATGTTCAATCGCACACAGAATTTCTCAATTGCACATGCACGAAACAATATTGGAATCGATAGGCTAGCATCAATCAATTCAATAATAAACAATATAAATCATAATTGAGTCACAATCCCACAAATTAACTGAATGAATAACAAAATCCCAACAATCACATAATCAATCTAGGGTTCATCACATCTAAGTGCACAACGAAATTAGTTCATATGTCTGGGGAGATATACAACAAAACCAAAGAGAAATCTAGAAAGAGAAGGAAAACCCATGATGAATCCTCTAATTCTTTGCGAAATCCCTTTGATCTTGATGCCAATTGAGTTCTCCTTTTGTTTCCCAAGTCCTATGACCTTCAATGAATGTGGTTTTATGTCTCCAAGTCTGTTCCCCCTTCTTCAATGCTGAAACCTACTTAAATAAGAGAAATAGGGCGTCTGGGGTAAGACACGGGTACAACCACAACCTTGCCCAATATGCCTCCGTCCGTGTCCATCAATAATCTCCCAAAACCACGACTGCCATAAGACACAGACACGGCTTTCCTTCCGTGTCTTAAACCCTATTGTCCGTGTTTCACAAATCAGCCCATGTCCAAATTGTTTAAGCATTCCAGGCTCGTACACAGACTTATCCACGGCCGTGCCCATGTCCGTGGGAAAGTCCACGGCCGTGGAAGTCAATTCCTGTCTGTGTTTCTTCAGATCTTCATGTTTTATGCATGTCCAAACCGTCCACGGCTATGGCTTGTGCATCTCAGGCCATGTCTCATTCCAAAGGCCTCAAATGTCATCGTTCAAGCCTCGTTTCAACTCGCTTTCATCTGATTCATCAAGACACCATCAATGAATCTTAAAAACACAATATAAAGTATAAAACTACCAAAACTTATGAAAAATGCTCGATTTGTATTCAAAGCAATATAAACTTAACCATATAAATATGTATAAATAAGCATTTATCAAGCCCTAGTTGTATATTTGTTAAATGCTCCACAACGGATTTCTATGGGCTATGTTCTTGTTTATGATATTGCAAATGATTTTATTTTGAGATATTTTCTGTATTTGATATTATAAACATTTTACTTTATTAAATAAGGTTTGTGCTTTTATTAATATTGTTTAATTATTAATTTGAATATGAATTTAGGTAGAAGTTCTGTACTCTAAGGCTTCTGCGAGATGGACCAAGCTCACTTAGACAGTTCAACTCGTACGCTGGTCATTAATAAACACATGTGATCTATTGTGGCAGTATTCCACATCTTTATTTCTGATAGCAGAGATCTTCCAAATTAGTCTGATATTTTATTGATTTATTTAATTTGTTAAGTCTGTGTTATTGCTCATTTTCCTATAGTATATTGTAATGTAGTTTGATGGGGTATATCTTGCTATAGTACGTGGACTGCAATGCTCTCGGATGTACTAGATCAGTTCTATATGTTGCAGATTTGAGACCCTTAGGGTTGATAGAGTACTATTTTGAGCTCCTAAGGGTTTCGGCTGTTAGCCCTCCTAAGTCAGGTACTGTTTAGGCTCTTGAGGCTGCAAGTTTATTTGATCTAATCTTGTCAGCACAGTTTGTATAAAATATTATGGATATATGATCAGTGATTATCAAATCTCTCTAGTTCTGTAATTATTAGAGAAATACAATTCTGTATAACCTATATAATATGGAATTGTATGTATTCGATTATATGTTTTCTGTCTGGTATAATAACATGTTTTCAGTTTGGTGGTTTAGTTTGCAATATTTGCTCTGTCTGTTTTTGGATTCATTATTTGACTATGTTATATATATATATATCTGTTATGAATTTGTTGCCATACTGTCTGTTCTCTGCTCTGATTGCGAAAGATTTCAAAATGAATTTTTGAATTATTATTTTTACGTATATGAATGTATACTAATAGTACATGATTATATCCATGTATGTGGTATTTTTTTGAAAATGTTTTCAAAATGGTCTTTATGATGCACATATAAGGCGATCTAGAGCGTCATTTCCTCACTGAGTTTACTCACCTCTTTCCCTTTAATATTTTTCAAGTGATCTAGATTCTGCACTCAGTGGGGTAGTATGTGCCCTTTTTTTTTGGTCTAGTTTGTATTTTATGTTAGTTTCTCGACACCTGGTTTCTATAGGTTATATTTGTATCTGAATGTTTTGGTTAACAATATAACTTGTGTTTTATTATTTAGTAATATTATTTGAAATTATTTTTTTATAAATGAAATCTTTTATTTAATTATGGTTTGAAATTAGAATCTGGATATGAATTCTGACTATCTGAGGCTTGTGCAAGATGTGTTGGGCTTCCTTGGATGGTTCATCTTGTACACTGGTCATGGTCTGTTTTCGGGTTATGACAAAGGTGGTATCAGATCGTTAGGTTTCGTAAGTCTGTGTTGGTTGTGCAACATAGGTATTTTTTATCGAGTCTGTTTGATTTGCCTCTATATATCCTTTTGAGTATATTCTAGATACTATTGCAATCGTCAGCATTTTGATATCTGCATACGCATTCTGTTTCTTTGTTTATTGAAACTTCTGAAGCTAAATCTTGACCAGCATTTGAGTTTGTTTTCCTCAACAAGTAATTCTTTGGTTTTGAGAATGCAACCCTTTGTTCCTCTGTACTCTGGTGTATTTTGATATATTTCATATTTTGTCCCTTAAACATTTTGTACTTTATATGATTCTGCTTATTTGTAAGTCTATATTCTTTATCTCTGTATATGTATTTTTAGTCTTGTCCTCTTCATGTCTGCATTTATAGTATGAATGGTCTAGAGTGTTAGTATATTTGATTGTTGATTTTTTTTTGGTTGATTGCCAGAATTATGGAGTATACTTTGACTTGGAGATTTAGGTCTGATTGCAGTAATTGAGAATTAATATATGATTAGATTTGGGAGTCCATTTGTATTGGTAATTCTAGTGTATCTCTGTATGTTTTCATATTTGGTTTCAAGTGAAAAAGAACGTAAGTAGGATTTTAGTTTTATTTTTTGAGATTAATTTGTTAAGATTTTGGATTATGATTTAATTTTGAGATTTAGGTTTGATTTTAATTTACAATCTATTTTGTTTGGAAATTCGAGGAAAAATTTCTTTTGAGGAGGAAAGTATGAAATGACCCGTTCAATTTTTAGGTAGATTTTTTATTAAATTCATGATTTATTTGGAAGAGTGTATGATCACTCTAGTAAATGAGATATTACTCAAGTAATATGGAGTCTTGATAACTCGAGGAAAAGAGAATATCACTCGAGGAAGTGTGAATTTCTTCTTTTTTTTGGAAGCCTAGATCACTCGAGTAAGAAATGTTGTCACTCGAGTGAGATAAGACTTGTTTTACTCGAGTAAAAGGAGCTGTCACTTGAATAAACAAAGGCTTGATTTCGTGCTGAAGAGTGATTCATTCGAGTAAGAAGTTTTGCTTACTCGAGTAAGCCTTGTTTCTGGGCAAGCGATGCAGTCGGTTAACAAATTATAAAACATGATTTCTTTCATTTTTGTCGATCATTTTTCATCTGAAACACTCTTTCAAAACCCATAAACACTTCTAATCTATTCTATTTACTTCTTGATCCATTTTTCAAGGATTGAAGGTAAAATTTTCTCTTTAGTTTGGCTTCCATCTTTAGCTCATACAAATACCATTAGAATTTGATTTTCTTTGTTGAATCATGATTGTTATTGAATGTGGATGGGTCTGAAATATCTGAAACTTGATGAAATGATGTCTACAAATCACTTTTATTGAAGTGATCTCTTTGTTCCAGAGTTTCTTGACTTTTCGATCAATAATTCTTACTGGAGCCTCGTCATAAGACAAGTCGGGCCTAATCTCAACTGATTGTGGTGACAGAACATGTGACAGATCATAGACATACTTCCTCAGGAGCGAAATATTGAACACTAGATGCATAGAAGCAAACTGAGGTTGTAGTCCCAATTCATAAGAAATAGCTCTGATATGACCAAAAATCTCAAACATAACAATGTATCTTGGACTCAGC
Organism: Flueggea neowawraea; assembly: GCA_948243855.1. Lineage (NCBI taxonomy): Eukaryota > Viridiplantae > Streptophyta > Magnoliopsida > Malpighiales > Phyllanthaceae > Flueggea > Flueggea neowawraea. The sequence continues at coordinate 15,836 of CAODLS010255371.1, forward strand.
TTGTCTTTCTTCCCAAATCTCATAACACCTTTCATAGGTGATACCTTAAGAAATACATGGCCTCCTACTACAAACTCCAAATGTTTACGCTTTAGATTAACGTAACTCTTTTGGTGACTATGCACAGTCTGAATCCACTGCTGAATCAACTTGATTGTTTTAATAGTCTCCAAAATAAGATTTGGCTCAAGGGCTCTCTCTCACTGGCCTCGACTCAATACAATAGAGATCCACACTTTCTGCCATATGCCAATACTCGAATGGTATGAATTATTATACGCAAACTCCATCAATCGCAAATGAGAATCCCAACTCCCACCAAAATCCACGGCGCACGCTCTCAACACATCCTCTAAAGTTTGAATCGTACTCTCGGACTGCCCATCGGTTTGTAGATGGAATGCAATAGTGAAGTCCAATTGAGTACCCAACTCTTCCTGCAACTTATGCCAAAACTGTGAAGTAAACTGAGGGCCCTATCAGACACTATAGAAACTGGCACTCCATGCAAATATACAATTTTGTCTATATACAGTTTCGCTATTCGAGCGCTCCATAAGTCGTCGTGATAGGGAAAAAGTGTGCAAACTTGGCCAATTGGTCAATGATGACCCAAATGGAGTCATGCCCAGAAGATATCCTCGGTAACCCAACCACAAAATCCATAGTGATGCGATCCTATTTCCATTTGGGAAGGGACATCTGCTGCAACAAACCAGAAGGATGCTTTTGCTCAAACTTAATATGTTGGCATGTCAAACACCGACTCACAAACTCACTTATATATTTCGTCATCCCTGGCCATCAATAAGACTCTCAAAGATCTCGATACATTTTAATGTATCTTAGTTGTACAGATTATGTTGAACTACTACCCTCAGTTATAATCTCCTCGGGTAAACCACTTGAAAACGGTAAGCACAACCTTTGACCAACCAAAGAAATCCAAAATCATCCACATTGAACCCAATTACATTAGATGAATTAACTTTTTCAATAAAACTCTGATTCTTGGCATCTTCTTTCTGAGCCTCTTGTATTCTATCTAACAATATGGGTCTCGCCTCAATATGTTCTAACAACACCCCTAAATCATTTAACTGTAATTTAACCCTGTTCTTTATTAACCTCTGCCACTCTAACACTGTTGATCATCTCTCAACCACGTTGGCCTTGATAGAATGATATGATATGGTGCAATCATTATTAGGGGTGCTCATGGGTCAGTTGGGTTCGAAGATCCAAAAAGAACTAGAACTGACCCAAAGTCCCAAAATCCTGATTTTCTCAGAACTGGATTGAACCAAAGTCCCGAAACAACAGTCCATAAATATTTGAAAGTTTAGGACAGCTCAAAAAATATCTTTAGGACTTTTCGGACATAGGAAACAAAATGGTTTCGATTCGGTTCTCAGAGATTTTTTTTAACAAATTCAACTTAAATATAAAAAGGACTCATCAGTCATATCAATCATAACTTAAATACAAACAAATTACACAACATAAAATTAAATCTACAAAAAATTACACAACATAAAATTAAATCACTAATCAAAGGCAATATAAATATCATCAATCATATGTTAAACACAATCAAATACACCAACATAAAATTCAATCCCATCAATCATCTCTTAATTCCATTGCTCATATACACCTATAAGAAATGCTTCCATCTGTTGTAGATTCTCTCTTTTTTTTTTTTAATTATTCTTTGGTTTTCTCTTATAATTCTATTGCTCATATATATTTTTTATTTTGTTTATTTGGTGACAGGTCAAGAAAGCATTAAATACACTTAGAGGTAGTGTTTTCTTCTAATGGGTTCATACAACTCGGAAGGTATGTGATTTTCTTTGAGAAATATATTATATGTCTACATATATATTATATTATATATATATATATTGGTACTAGTTTCGTTTCATCGGTTTGAGACGGTTCTCGGTACGGGTATTGCTTAAGATTGAGAATCGTCTCAAATAAAAATTTTGGGACTGTTCGGTTTCGGAGAAAGTCACAAGTCAACGTTTTTTTGGTTCCGGTTCATTTTGATTCGGATATTCGGTTTGGTTCTGGAATCTCCAAGGCCCATAAGCAGCCCTAATCAAAATTCTTTAGCAACGCCAACTAACGCTTCTACCTCAAATTAAGATCCCACTACCCAAAAATATACTTTAAACTCTTATAATCTGTGAATATCTCAAAAGTCTCTCCATATAGATAGTGCCTTCAAACCCTGAGCATGAACACCACTAACTCTAATGTTAAGTCATGCGTCAAATAATTTTGCTCATGCCTCTTAAATTGTCTTGATGTGTAGGTAATCATCTTGTCATGTTGCATCAATACACAACCTAAGCAAACCTTCGATGCATCACAATACACCGAAAATCCTCTAGAACTTGATGGCAAAGCTAACACTAGTGCACTCATCAAACATTCATTCAACTGTTTAAAACTCTGCTCGCACGAGTTAGACCAGACAAATTTAACTCCTTTTTGGGTCAACCGAGTCATAAGAGCTGCAATCCTAAAACAAATCCTAGATGAATCTCTTATAATACCTGGCCATCCTAAGGAAACTCTGAATCTCTGTAACAGTTCTAGATCTTTCCTACCTAAGTATTATCTCTACTTCTTTGGATCCGCCATGATGCCTTCCTTCGACACCACGTGTCCAAAGAACGCCACTTGTTTAAGCCAGAATTCACACTTTGAGAACTTAGTATAAAGCTGATGCTCTTGTAAGGTTTGCAAGACTGACCTCAAATGGCCCTTATGCTCCTCTCTAATCCTCAAATACACTAAGATGTCATCGATAAAGACGATAACAAATTGATCCAAATATGGTCTAAACAACTTGTTCATCAAGTCCATAAATGCCACTGAAACATTAGTTAAGCCAAACGATATCACTAGGAACTCGTAATGACCATCCCTATTCCAGAAAGCTATCTTAGGAATATCCTCTCCTCTGATTCTCAACAGATGATACCCTAACCTCAAGTCGATCTTAGAAAGCTACTGCGCACGCTGTAACTAGTCAAACATTCAAAGACTCCCATCTTTCTTCTTCACTGTTACCTTGTTAAGCTGACAATAATGAATGCACATTCGAAGACTCTTTACAAACAACATCGGAGCACCCCAAGGTGAAAGACTTGATCAAATAAAAGCTTTATCTAACAACTCCTTCAACTGAGCCTCTAACTCTTTCAATTCTACTGGCACCATTTGATACGGTGCAATCGATCTCGGATCGACACTAGATTGTACCTCTATTGCAAACTCAAGCTATCATTCAGGTAGAAGTCCTGGAACTCTTCAAGAAACACATCAAAAAATTCTTGTACCACAATTATGTCTTCCACTCTCAACTCTGATCCCTCGAATTTGGTCAATACAAAAGCCAAATATGCCTCACAACCATGGAAAATCATCCTTTCCACTCTAATGGCTAACACATATCCCTGTACAAAACTATCTCACTCACTGTGAAAACAAAATATAATATGACCTAGCAATAAAAATGTACCCTATTTGCAAAACAATCCAATGTTCGCCCAAGATGACAATCTAAGAGGGAGGTGAATTAGATTGTTTGATAAAAATTTAAAACCTTTTTAAATTAAAGCACAATACACTTTTGTAAAACCCCTTGTAAAAAACAATCCAATATCACATTAAATTAATGAAATATAAAGAGATGAAGGGTTAGAGAAAAGAAATCTTAGATTTATAGTAGTTCGGTCCTCCTTGACCTACGTCCACTCCTCTAGCTCACTAGAGAATTTCAATACAATATCTGACACCTCTCTTTCTAGCGGAGGGAAGCTATTACAACTTTTTGTTTTTCAGGCTAACATGGAACCTCTTACACCTTATTTTCTAGGCAAAACAAGAAAATCAAATACCCTCTTGCTTTTCTAAGGTTATGTAAGAAAATCTATACTACCTTCAAGATTTACAACCAAATCTTGATCACAAGTGGATTTCCAAATTATGTTCTAATCACACACCAACCTAGTAAATTTGAATTGTAAGATAATAGCTCATATGGTATGCAATCAAAAAGAAAACTTAAAGAGAGAAAGTTGAATAACAAAGAAGCAAAGCTTGGGCAACCTCTCAAAAAGTTCTCTTATTTTCTAAATGTTGGAGACATCTATTTATAGCTCTTCTTGGAAAAATGGTAGTTGCAAATCTCGAAGTAGCCATTGTGACTCAGAGAGAAAAATCCAATTTAAATGACATCAGCTTCACCAATGTGCGCTACTGGGTTCTATGTATGTAATCAGATACACCATTAGTGTTCAACGTGTGTTGTAGACCCTTTTGTGTGCATGTTTTAAGTTCCAGTATTCACTGCTTTGTAAAAACCTTCATCTGCATGCTTAGACGACTAATTGCATGTGTTGAGCAAATTATCTACATGCTTAAGCAAATACATCTGTGTTCGTTGTCAGCTTCAAAGATCATACCTTTAATTTCATCGTTATTCTGTACGGGAATATTCAAATTTGAATTCTCGAGGAGCGTATAACAGATTTGTCAGTATTTGTCTTATCCTCTATCTACCTGTTTTGCTTGCCAACCATCGTGCATTGCCTTTCAATTTTCAAAGGTGTCACCTTTACTCCTTAGTGTGGATAGATGACTTGATTTACATCTTGTGTCCTTAACACATGAGCCTTCTTGAACTCTTAACTATTCTGGGCATTTTACCGTCTACGTGCTTTGATGATATCCTACGTGCGTAGATGACCTATTTAATGAACCGAAAAACTCCAAATTCTATCTATGTGCCTTGCTTGATTTCTTTTCCAGCTTAGATAAGATCTTTCTCCACTTTTCCTTGATGGAAAATCATGTACTTGCATTAGCCCTATGTCTACGTGCGTTCTCTAGGCTCAACATGCTTTGTCTGTATTACTAAAATTTCCAAAAGTGCAAGCTACATGCCAATGTGCAATCTCAAAACACCAATGTGCATAGATGCTCCTTTAGCTTAAGTCAGTAGCTTTAGGACTTCGATCATCGTGCATTAAGTTTGCATCTAAGTGTGTAGTTGAACGATCAACGTGCATAGGGGTGTATCAACATGCTTATCTTAACTTTTCAATTATTTTGTAAATCATCAAAACTTAAAGGGATTTTTCATGTTGACCATAAATGGGCCAACATCCAAGGTATCGTGCCAAGTCGAAAGCCAATCCATATCGAGTATCACATCAAGCTCTCCCATGTCTAACACAGTTAGATCGGCCATCAACTTGTTCTTATTAATGGTAATCATGCAACCTTGTGTTGGATTAAGGGTGATCAACATTAAGTCCCTTTTATGTTTGGATGATGTACAAAAGGTTTTGATGATGAGCAAAATGTTTGACTTGAAGTGGAACACATTGGAAAGCTCGGAATTGCAAAACAAGCCACTGCATATTGATCAACGTACGTTATATGTGTGCAACGTATGTCGAAGAATCCACAACGTACGTTATCAGACAACAACATACGTAGACGTGGCTCGGGCAAAAAACAGATGCTACTGAATTATTCCAGACCAAGAATAAAGTACGTCATACATGCATAACATACATAGAAAAGGTTCAAAACGTTCGTAGAGAAAAGAGCAACATACATCAACTGGAAACATGACATGATCAACGTATGCCAGAATATGCACAACGTACGTTAACTGGAACTCAACATGATCAACGTACGTCTTATGAATTGCAACGTATGTTGTTAAGGATCCAAAAAACTGCAACTGCATTAAATGAACTCCAACGACTAGTTTCTTCAAGGAAATGGTCATATGGCATGGGAATGGTATAAATACATCAAGACAAGGGAAAAAACATGTTGAACAACTTTAGAATTCATTGTGCCAAAATTTCTATCAATTTCAACTATCAAGAATACCAACTCAAGCTAGAGATCAAATTTCAAGCATTAATTTTATACATTCAACACTAGCATAGAGCTTCATCTGTTGTAAACACTTTGTATACACTTTGAGAGTGTGAGAAAGGTTTGTTATAAGCCTATAGAAAACAACATTGTGTAGGCCTTGGAGGTGTTGAGCCGGGAATCAACCTTATGTATTGACTTTGTTGGATTGAGCCACAATCAATCACTATTATAATGGAAATCCTAAGTTGTGAGACTTAGGTAGTGGACACAGGCAAGGTTGACCGAACCACTCTAAATTCTTGGTGTTGATTTCTCTCCTCTCATTTATAGTCGCTACTGTTATCCACTCATTAGACCGAAAATTCTCCAACAAGTGGTATCAGAGCGAGTCTCCTTTCAAGAAGGCTTAACAACCTTGGAGCAAAGATCTGCATCAACAAAATGGATTTCGGTCCTTCTCTTCCATGCGTATATGGTTCTTCTCTTTATATCCCTCCCTTATTTGATGGCTCAAATTTTAATTCTTGGAAGAAAAGGATGACTATTTTCATCCAATTATATGATATCGAGCTATGGAAGGTGATTGTTCTTAGTCCAAAAATTTCCAAGAATGAAGACGACACACCTAAAGAGTATAATGACTTCAACAATGAAGATTGGAAGTCTTTAAGTCAAAATTCCAAAGTCACTCAATTCTTATATTGTGCTTTGAGTCAAGAAGAGTACAACCAAATCTCCTATTGTCATCATGCCAAGGAGATATGGGAAATGCTTGAGATTAATCATGAAGGCACAACTCAAGTTAAGGAAACCAAGGTTAATATGCTTCTACATGACTATGAGTTATTCTCCATGAAAGAGGATGAAAGCATTAACAACATGCTTGATCGCTTTGCGGAGATTACAAGTGGTCTTGCCTCATTTGGAAGACCAATCTCTAATAGCGATAAGGTGAAGAAGATTTTGAGGTCTTTACCTCAAGCATGGAATGCAACAGTCACCACCATAATGAAGTCCAAAGACTTGAATTCTTTGGAGTTTAGTATTTTAATTGGGTCACTCATAAACTATGAGATTGTGCTCAAATCAAGAGATGGAAGACCAAAGCATGGGAAGGCATTGAAAGCTTCTATTTATTGTCAAAAAAGGAGAGTGAAGGAGAAACAAACTCAGATGAAGAGCTAAAATTCTACACCAAAAGGATAGCAACTTATGAGAAGTTGTTGAAAAATCAAGCTAGAGATCAAAGTTCAAGCATTAATCTTATACATTCAACTCTAGCATAGAGCTTCATCTATTGTAAACACTTTGTATACACTTTGAGAGTGTGAGAAAGGTTTTTTGTAAGCCTATAGAAAACAACATTGTATAGGTTTGTTGTGAACCTAAGGAAAATAAAGGTTTTTTGTAAGCCTATAGAAAACAACATTGTATAGGTTTGTTGTGAATCTAAGGAAAATAACATTGTATAGGCCTTGGAGGTGTTGAGCCAGGAATGAACCTCGTGTATTGGCTTTGTTGGATTGGGCCGCAATCAATCACCATTATAGTAGAAATCCTAAGTGGTGAGATTTAGGTAGTGGACGTAGGCAAGGTTGGTTGAACCACTCTAAATTCTTGGTGTTGATTTCTCTCCTCTCATTTCTAGTCGCTACCACTATCCGCTCATTAGACCGAAAATTCTCCAACACCCTAAACTTCTGAATCCAGTAACATCTTACTACTCAAAGGTGAAGAAACCTCTAATAGCTTATCTAACAGATGCACCACTAACCCATCATGCTTAATCAAAAATGGAGTAACAAATGAATACGAGGCATAAGTTCCAAAGATAGATAATGTACCAGTCACTACAGCATGAAGGCATGGGCCTCTTGACGTGTTAGATGATGAACTCGTGCTTGAACTCCTCAAGTAGCACTACTTTGACATGCATGACCATGGCCTTTGGACCCATCTTCTTTTCCATATGAATCATAGCCCCTTGAGCCTTTGTTGGCTCCAAGTGTACCCCTACCGGTACCGGTGCTGACTGTGCCTAAACCTCCTACCACAGACTGTCCCGGTTGAGACCCTGCACCCAGCTTGTGAGGACACTCAGCTATCTTATACCCTAGCTGTCTACAGTAAGAATAGTTGTTGCTTTGCTGCAAGATCCTTGATGGCTCATCCCACAGGTAGCATAAGGCAGAAAAAAGTCCCCAAACTTTAACCTTCGTTCTAACCTCTGGCACGCCAGCTCGCTACATCACATTGACACTCTAGATGCTCTCTCTTGGCCTGTGCCCCCAGGTAGAGTGTGGTGTCTTTGCTCTGACTTACCTCCCTAACTACGGTCCTACTAGACTCTAGAAGCTCCCTCAGTATTTGCCCTCTTGTTGGAATGCCTCGGTGTCTCTTCTCAATGTACTCCATAGCTCTAGTAGATTTGATGATTTGCCTCATTGTAGTCAACCCATGGATCACCACCACTCTACCAAACCTTAGTAGGAAACCCTTCTAGAACTTCCTCATAAGTGACTCCTCACTCTGGCAATCCTCTGGCGTATATCTACTAAACTCTCTAAATTGATCCTCGTAATCCATTATGAACATTCCCTGCTGCTATCTAAAACTACCGAACTCACTCGCCTTCTTGTCCCTTACACTCTAAGGAAGGACAAATAATGTGAGCTCACTCTTGAACTTTTCCCATAAAGTAGTCCTACGTGTCTCCACACCCTGCCACCATAAAGCAAGATGGCCATCCAGTAAGAATGTTGCAAGTCTGACCCTCTCAGCATCGTCAGTGTTGTCAAAATGCAGACGATTGTCCTAAAACAGTGATCCAATGCAACAATATAGTCATACGGTGTCACACCCTATTCTATCATATAACCGTATTATAATATGAAATCACAATAATAAAAACATATTTATACATATTATTCACATCCAAATGTACATATGAAAATTTCAAGAAAGCATGTAAATGATACAAATAAATATACATACAACACTCCACATTTCCTCTCAAAACTATATGTACAATGATAGCAAAATGCAGGGAAGAGAGAGCGTAGGACCTAACCGAACAACCTGTGCTCCATACATATATGCAACAGTCAATCAACCTCATGCTTAATCAACTTCCAAAAACTGTATATGCTAGAGTCCTAGAATAATATTAGCGCTTGATATGAGTCGCTACTCAATGAAACAAAATATCATCAGTAAATCCACAACATATAGCATACGCATACAATATACATTATACACACAATGTGCAACAGTGCGAGTGAATACAATTCCAATTTATTTTGGAGCTTGGCAAAAACACGATAAGTCTCAACCCGGGTCTATAAAGACATATAGTCTCAAAACTATAAGCCGATCGATCTATAAACCATAAGAGACAGTAAGTCTCTAATCATGTATTGTATCTGTGGAGATGTTTACTCCCGAAACTATAGTCAGTTGACGATCGATCTGTGAACTGTAAGAGACATTAAGTCTCAAAACATTTAAGCTATAAGAGACGTCTTTGATCATTTCATATACTATAAGAGATCTTAAATGTTGGAGAATTTTTTCCGGAATGCCTTGGTTGAGTTTGGAGAGCGGAAGCTAGTTGAAGTGAATAGAGAAAACCAACACCGCAATTTATAGCGGTTCGACCAACCATGCCTACGTCCACTACCTAAGTCTCACCACTTAGGATTTCCAACATAACGATGATTGATTCTGCCTCAATCCAACAAAGCCTTACACCAAGGTTAATTGCGGCTCACACCTCTAAAGCCAACAAGGTTGATTAGTGCTCACCCTTCTAAAGCCATTACGATGTTGTTTTTCATAGGTTCACAACAAACCTTTCGCCACTCTCAAAGAGTTTACAAAATGTTTACAAAAATTGAAAGCTATATGCTATGAGTAAATGTGTTTGATTGATGCTTTTGATATTCTCTCTAGCTTGAATTTGGTGTTTTAGGGGTGATGGAATGATGAAAACGTTTTGGACTTGAAAGCATATGATCATCCATATTTTTCTGCCATTCTTTGATGTATTTATAGCTTTTCCAAGCCATTTGACCGTTGGTGTACTAAAACTAGCCATGAGAGTGAGTTTATAGCCGTTGCAAACTTCTGGACCACTCATAACGTACGTTGTATCACGCCTGCAAATGTTGTCTGCAAATTCTTCAGGTCTACGTACGTTGTTCTTCCTTGACGTACATTGATCACAACCACATTTCCAGATGACGTACGTTGTGATTCCCCAACGTACGTTGTATTGACACTTCAGCATTCCAGTGGCTTATGTTTGCATTCAGCTACACGTCTACGTACATTGTGCAATTGTCACGTAAGTTGCTCTTCATTGTTACGTACGTTGTACATAGATCACGTGAGTTGTGGCACTTCTAGTAGCTTGATTTGCAGTTCCGAGCTTTCCAGCGTGTTCCACTCTAAGTCAAATATTTTGCACATCATCAAAACATAAAAGAAACTTAATGTTGATCACCCATGATCCAACAATCTCCCCATTTTTGATGATGTCAAAACTTTGAAGAATTTAAGCACTACATCAAAGGCAACAAATTTGATCATGGATTTCATCCTTGTCAAGAGGTTAGGAACATACAAACATGTGTGATCATATGAAGAATTTAAAATTATGACTCCCCCTATCAAAATTAATTTATGCAACATTTAAAAATATTTTGAACACATCATTTCTCCCCCTTTCGAAAGTGATTTGTGCATAATTTTTCAAGACTTCTTTTCTTCCCCTTTTTAAATTAAAACAACATCAAAAAAAATTAGAGGAGTTGAGAAAGTTGAAAAGATAGTACCAATATTGACATCTCCAATGATGTAAGATCTTTGCTCCAAGGATGTTAAACCTTATATAACAGAGACTCGTTCTGATACCACTTGTTGGAGAATTTTTCCAGGGATGCCTTGGTTGAGTTTGGAGAGTGGAAGCAAGTTGAAGTGAATAGAGAAAACCAACCCCAGAATTTATAATGGTTCGGCCAACCATGCTTTCGTCCACTACCTAAGTCTCACCACTTAAGATTTTCAATATAACGATGATTGATTCTGGCTCAATCCAACAAAGCCTTACACCAAAGTTGATTACGGCTCACACCTCTAAAACCAACAAGGTTTATTACGACTCACCCTTCTAATGCCATTACGATGTTGTTTTCCATAGGTTCACAAAAAACCTTTCCCCACTCTCAAAGAGTTTACAAAATGTTTACAAAAATTGAAAGCTCTATGATTGGAGTACATGTGTTTGATTGATGCTATTGATCTTCTCTCTAGCTTGAATTTGATGTTTTGGGGGTGATGGAATGATGAAAACATTTTGGACTTGAAATCATATGATCATCCGTGTTTTTCTGCCATTCCTTGATGTATTTAAAGCTTTTCCACGTCATTTGAACGTTGGTGTACTGAAACTAGCCGTTGGAGTGAGTTTATAGCCGTTGCAGACTTCTGGACCACTCATAACGTACGTTGTATCACGCCTGCGTATGTTGTCTGCAAATTCTTCAAGTCTACGTACGTTGTTCTTCCTTGACGTATGTTGATCATAGCCACATCTCTAGATGACGTACGTTGTCATTCCCCAACGTACGTTGTATTGGCACTTCATCATTCCAATGGCTTCTGTTTGCATTCAGCTCCACATCTACGTACGTTGTGCATTTGTCATGGACGTTGCTCTTCATTGTGATGTACGTTGTACATAGATCACGTAAGTTGTGGCACTTCTAGTGGCTTGATTTGTAGTTCCGAGCTTTCCAACGTGCTCCACTCTAAGTCAAATATTTTGCACATCATCAAAACATAAAAGGAACTTAATGTTGATCACTCATGATCTAACATTAAACATGTTGGCCAAGTCCACCTTTTAAGTCAATAATGCTAGTGACAAATCATTTCAATCATCAATCAAACTATGCATTTGAACAATATCTGTAATTGCAAGTCATATCATTTCTATATTTTGGCATTAAGACCAGTCAAGTCATATTCAGTGAGTCCATGTCATATTACATGCATTTCTCTATAGCTCATTTTAAAAAATGCATAAATCATGCACGTGTCACTTGTAAACAATACTGATATCTCATATATTTGCACTTTTAATAAGCAATTCATTCCACGTTATCACATATTCACATATCAAGATAGAGTATCAATTTCAACGCATATTATTGCAAATAGCAAACACGTGGAGACACCTCCATTTTCTACTCACCTGGGCTTCTACTATACGTGTCACATACGAAGGACTTCTAGTTCCCCAATCTACGAGTGTTTGGATCCTCTGAGTCTATAAAATATTAAAAATTACATTTATCAATATCAAGTACATTAGAGTTTGTAGTGAATTTTTGAACCAGGCCTAATGCTGTCAGGTTTCTACTTCAGGAAAGATTGAACATATCCTAGTAATTCAACAATATTTCATTCATTTCAAAACCAAATTTTTCTCTAGACACATATATCGTTCTAATGGTACATGTCACGTTGTCCAATTCGACCCACACAAGGTACAGTTAAATAATCAATTTGAACAATAAACTGAAACATGGTAGACATACCTTTCCCTAGTATTTTATTCATAAAATCTTCTCTAGACATCTAAATAATGCAAAGTTTGTTGTTTTGGAAACTATATTCATATATACATGTTTCTGCAAAATCTCAAAGTCTAATTCCAAATACAGAATTCTCAGTATAATTTACAACTGAACCTGTAATCAAACATTATTCAGTGAAACAGTCAGTCCGACCAGTCTTAGCTAAACAAGTATAACTCCCAACAAACATGGACTTAAGATGTACCCTTTTACAGGTAGGTACTGGAAATATTTGGCTACAACTTTCATGTTTTATACTTTTGGAAAATCAGTCTCTAAGCATTTCAAAATCAGCAAACCCACAGACTGTTCTAACAGTATTGCTAATCTGGCAGTTCACAATATTTTAACCATAACTTTCAAACGACAGAAAATAAGTTCAAACTGTTTTACAGGCATGTATATGACATCAAAATAGAGAACTTTTATTCTTTGAGATTTCTCAAATTCCTTATCTATCAGTTTCGAAAATATAAAACAAACAAACGGTTTTTAAGGAGTATAACGAGTTCAGAAATACCTTAGCTTTGTTCTTGCTTGTATACTATCATGAAGATAGCCAGCTGTTAAAGGATTTTCGTCCTTAGGTTTGGCTTTCAAGTGTTGAGTGTTTTCAGACATAGGTTGAATTGTTGCTTTGGTTTTTGAAAATAACGAATGATGAATACAGGCTGATCTCTCTTTCTATATATACAAGCAAAGTTAAGTCGGTTACCACCTTTGCACAAATATCCTAATTGAGAATTTATATAGCCTAATTTCCTGTGTGTGTACGGCTGTAATGATTACATGTTCATGTGAATTTTGTGGATCCGTAATCTAAAAATGTGCAAATTTTGGATAAGTACGTTTTCCTTCTTCTTTCGTTTTCTTTTTCATCTCTTTTCTTGTTTTTTTCTCTTTTTAGTCCCTCTTTTATTTTTGGTTCACACATTTAATTTAAAATTTTGATCTTTCCAATCCTATTGGACACACACTAAGAATAAAATTTCATATCTAATCATAAATTCAATACTATAGTTTTAATCAATATTTGTTGTGACTACACGATTGTATCTAATAGTTATTCTCTAACTAATTCCTTAAGTATTTATCTTTGTATCTTAAATTATAACTATATAAAACTAATTTTATATGAAAATACTTATGTAATGCATGTACTAATAAATATATGCTATGCATGGTTAATTAGGGCTGGAGTGTCACATATGGATCCTCTCCCATCTTGCCTATGAATCTAGCGGGCTCGATCTTCAAAAACTTTATAAGACTAAAACCAACATCAACCCGTGGTAATACAGGTGCAACTACAGATGCAGCAACCACCTCTGGCTGAGGCTGAGGAACTAGTGGAGCCATAAGCAGAGGAACTGGCAGAGTTGGCTGATCTCCGGCTGCTTGACTGGGTAGAAATCTCCCGATATGATCCAATGCCTGAATGATACGCTCAAGTACATCCAAGTGAGCCATAGGCGGTGACTGAGGTGTTGATACCACAACCTTGAGCGCACTATGTGAATCATGCTGATCTATGACTGAATAAGCAGTGGCCTCGTCGGCTACGCGCATAGGCCTCCCACGATTTCGATCCATGTCTACAAACAACAGACAAAGGGAGCATATATGAATATGTCAAAATGCAGACGATTGCCACAATACCAAGGTAACACTCTAAAAGAATATAGAAGCTATAACACCTCGTCTGTTTCGATTAGGTTTCTATTCAATTCAGATCTGATCTTTGGATGTTGGGTTGATGATTTGGTGTTTGATGATGATGATTAGGTGTTTGAGATGTAAATTGGATGTTTGATGATGTTATGGAGTGAATTAAGATAGGTGATCTCGGTGGTATTCAATTGGATTGAAGGGAAGAAGTAGAAGAACCAATTTGTGAAGAATCTTTTTTGGTAGTTGAGTAGTGGTTTGGGTAGTTGACGGTTTGGGTAGTCGACTAACGACCTCTAGTTCTATATATACCCCAAACCTGAACCTATCGGTCTTCACTATATTTCTCGCCCAAAATCACTCCAAATCGGTCCAAGACTCTCTACCATTTCTTTCCCATAATTCCTTAACACTTCTTGAGGTAAGATCAAGTCTCTAAACTCCTTATTTCTTCATTTTTCACATTTGAATCATAGAAGAACATTTTGGGTGTTTGGATCTGCTTGAATATGTTGAAATGAGATTTGTAGGATGTTAGATCATAATAGAATAAGGTTACAAATAGTTGATTTAAGCCTGGGTTTGAGAGATTTGGTGTTGTTTTGCTTGGGTTAGGGTTTTGGCCGAATTTGTGAAAGAACTTGATGATTTTGAGTTGTTTTGATGAAATGAATTGTGGATTCATGTTCTCGAGGTTAATTTGAGTCAACGTAGGAATATTGGAACCATTTCTATTTGTTGAATTGAGAGTAGAATGTTTTTGAATAGATTTTCTGTCGTGAGATCAAAACTGCAATTTTTCTATAGTTTGCCTGGGTCAAATTTGTAATTCTGAAAAATTGGGGTTAGATCTATAATTTTTGAGAGTTTAAGACAGGAATTGTAATTTCTAAGAGTTTGAGGATTTATTTGAGAATTCTGACAAGTTGGAAGACTGATTTATAAATTTTGAAAAGTTTAAGAACTAATCTGTATTTTTTTGAGGTCTAAGGATTAAAGTGTAATTTTACAAAATTTTAGGGACCAAATTATAAATTTATATAGATTTTGATTTTTGAGGCAAGAGCGATAGATCTTTGATCAAAATAGGTTTTTTGACGCTGCTGAGAGTCTAGGCTTGCATCTGCATATTATAAAATCTGCATTGCCACTGTTACCCGTCTAATATCTTTGTAATAAATTTCTATTTTTAGCTTTGTTTGATTTTCAAAGTGATCAACCATCCATAAGCGGACCTTGATTGGATTATTCACACGATGTCCAGGTGAGTAGGATATCAACTTCAAATACATATATTGTGTCTTCTAAACTCTACATATTTTTTATGTGTCTGGCTTTAATCTGAAATCTGAATAATTTATGGTCTGACTAAAATAATAATATGACTTACGTGATAATAAATATTCAACAGTTTGTTTCTGATTTCTAATATATATATATATATGTATATACGTATGTATATGTACGTATATACATATACATATATATATACATATTGTATGCGATTTCGATTGGGAATTAGATGAACTTGAGATACAGAGTAATTTATGTTGTTTGTTTCCTAATTTAACGGAGTTATTTTCTAGATTTACTTTATTTGTGTTTTCTGGGTTATATACACAGTCATGAGTATTGCAAACTAAATGCAATGTTACTTACTCTATGACTTCTTCTCATCGTTCCATTTGGAGTCGTCTCCCCATCTTTTTAATAGTTTGCTAAAATAATAAAAGGAAAAAATTTGCATCCGTGTTCTCTTTGTTAACCAAGGTTAGATTTTTCCATTGTAGTAATAGAAAGGAAGAGTCTTTGGGACTTCTAAAACAGAATTTTGTAAAGCTTCCTTTGTGTATTAATGTAAGTGAAAGCCTTATAGGTATTGCTTCTTCACAAAAAAGTTTTACGTAATGTGTGCTAAATTTGGTTCTCACAAGTTTTTCATTTTCAGGTAGAACTGATCTCCCTAGATGATGCTGCAAAATTATTGATTGGTCCAAAATGAATTTATAAATTAGTAGAATTTTTTTTAATAA
>CAODLS010255418.1:0-11418 GCA_948243855.1 Flueggea neowawraea
TATATTTAATTTTATAGACAGTAAATAATGACTGTTTGGACTCACTTTTAAAGTCTGCTTGACTTAGGGGAATCCATTTTGGTCATCTTAATTATTTAGACAAACTCAATAATTGGACAATATATTCAACATATAAAATATTGTATATTAAATTAAGGCAAATCAACATAACAATAAGCCAAAAAATAATAAATGAAATCAATATCATTTATTGAACCAACATAATATCCAAACAATCAATTTCAATGTTAATACACGTACATTAACATTAGTCAGCATTAACACATAAATAATGCTTAAATATCTCCAATATAATTTCAAACACATATAATACTAAGCTTATACCTACCAATTTGGATACATAATGGACCACAATCCAATATGTTAGAACATAATTCAAAAGTGGTTGTACCAACTTTTCAAAGAATTCTATAAATCAAACGACCTTAAAGTGAATCTACCACTTTTCATGATCTTCCTTCGCGATCATGATTTAATATTTGACACACCAATGTGAAAACGTTTTTATTTACTAGAATCTCCAAGTATCTTTCCAAGATACTTAGGAAATCATGTTTTCATGAAATTCTAGTATGAACCAATACCTTTAATCAATATTGGTGATAAGAATTATAATCTCTTATGAAGTAAGCGGACCTTCATCACCTATGCACACTTATGCACAATTATTTTATTCTCTTTACAGCCTCCACAATCCCAAAATACTCATTTTGGGAGTCGTGCAAATTCTTTCTTAATTCGCACTTCCTTCGATATAACATGATTTTACCCCATTCGCATATTCATAATAAATTACAAATAAAACGGGTATATACGCACTCGCGTATTCCCCAAATAATTGAAATCTCATTTCAATTATCTAAATGAAAATCATATTTGCATGTTTTTAAAATCAATTATTTTGAAAACTAATTTCCAAAATAATTCTTGGCAGAAAACACATTTTTAATAATTTTTAAACCACTTTTAATATCCAAAAAATTTGGAAAAAATAGTTTTGGAACTCAAAAAAGTGTAAAAAATATGTCAAAATTTTCAGAAAATCCAAATTTTAATTCTGACGAAAATTTTACAAAATTTGCAGGTTGGAACACATGTCACGAGCGGACACGCGCTACGTGTCCATCCCACGTGCGATCATGAGCCGAGCGTGCAAGACACGCGCAACTTCAGAATTCCGCCTCGTGTCGTAGTTGCATGGAGACATGTGTCATGACCGACACGTGTCACAATTTCATTGATCCAAAATCTTATAACGTAGATGACACGTGTCATCGTGACGTGTATGACACATGGTTGTAATGCCACATGTCATACCGGGGATGCCACACGACGATAATGACACGTGGAATATTCTCATTAGTCCACGTGGCGCGTCTATGCAAAAAAAATCTGAAGCTTCTGCCATGTGTCACATATGACACGTGTCGAGCAGGGATTGGTTGTCGACAAGGGGTTCATATGGTCCCAAGTGACACATGTCGATCGATTAGTGGTCCACGTCTCAGTAAACTTTGACCTCATTATTGCTCCGCCAAGTGTCGAGTTCTGAGTGGACCGTATGGACGAATCACAACTTGCCACGTCGCCATTCTTGTCAGATGAAAAATTCATCTGTAAGCTTTTCACTCAGTGTTTTTCGATTAGGTTTTTGTCGATTTGACGACATTTTCGATAGAATTTCGCAACAAAATTTGGGCAACTAATGTTTTTGAGGTCGCTAATCTCAAATCTTTTATCAGAATTTTGAATATCCAACTTTCAGTTTTTGGCTCCAGACAGACTCGAACCAAAAACAACTTTTGGAACAGAAAGTCTAATACAATAAATTCACGGTAGGTATTACAAACAAAGACCAACAAGAATTTTCAAACATAATCAAAAATTTGTTCTCCGCTCTGATATCACTGAAGGAATCTAGCTACCGGTTTAACAAATAAACAGTATATAATAGTAGGTTCGAATTGTCTACCTCGATTCCTGCAGAAGCTCGACCTAACCAGCAACGGAAGATAAAGGTCAGGATCTGTTCTATGTTGGTCTCGCGAGCAAACCACGGTCGGATTGTCAACGAGAGTACTCGTCTGTTTCACAGCCTAGATGCCACGCGGATTGAGACCATCGACGAAAGAGGAGCAAGTGGAGAGAGAAGCGGCATGGAGGAAGCAAGAATCTTTCTTCTTCTTACTTTCCCTCTCTCTTTTCACGTTGGTTTTTAGTGGCTTTGGAAGAATAAATAAAAAACATTATTTCTTCACTTATTTATAAGTGATAAATGGGTCTAATGGACTTGACCCATGGACCTTATGGGTCCATCTTAATTGAGTTTGTCAATTGGTTTTGGTCCATCGTTCTTATTTACACTTTGATTGACCGAGTTCGATTCACCCATCATGAATGGACCTATTTTCGAACAAAAACTTATTAAACTCTACTATCTGTCATTTCTACATCTGGGTTTCCATTAACTTCTTATTTTATACAGGTTCTTTTCCATTTGAAGCAAGAAACATAACAATAATAATATATTTTTAGCTTCTTTCCCATCTAAAGAAAAGAAATAAAATAATGAACAGTTTATGTTCAGCATTGTCTTGTATTATATGTCTCCATTAAAGTACACTTTCATTTTATTAAATTTCTTTGTCCACCACTAGAGAGAAGAGAAGAGGTGGACATAAAGAATCGGTCTTTTTGTGCAAAGGTAGGTTCTTGCTGTGTTTCTTGGTTCATGAAGGCTTCACCTTTGGCTTGATTAAGGTGGTCAATCAGTAATCATGACTTATTAGTGTCCAGGATGTTCTATTACAACCGTATTGGTTCAACATTTATGTTATGTTGAAGTTTTGAAATGAAATTACTACTACTCAGTACTGCCTGATTTGTAGATGATAATGAATTATGAAATGAACAAACAAGACAATGGTATTATTTTATTATTTGATACATCAATAATCAATTAATACCCACATTTCTCTATGGAACTGGCTACTACTAGTCTACTACTTACCCTCACTATTGATATCTCAGTAGATATATACTTAGGAATGTCAGTAGCTACATGTATAGGATTATAGGCCTGGTGAAGTGTGCAGTTTTTTTAAGAGAGAGACAGAGACAGATGTATGTATCTGGACCTAAAAGAGCATAACCTTTTTTGACCTGTGGAGGTCTTTTGAAAGGTCTGAAACTTGAGGGCTCTGACGAATCTTTTTGCTGTTATATCGATACTGTACTACTACTGGAATCCTTGACAGCTATGATGCATTACAATTGGCCTTTCTTGTGCTTTGAATTGATTTTCCTCACTTGTGATAAAGAGTTATTACATCAACTGAGGTTGTTGTTCATGAACATCAAGTCCCCTTTATATGTGGTTTTATTTCAAGCATGGAGCTTTATTCTGTTTCTCAACTGTAATCTGATTAGAGGCTTTAATAGTTTAGTTTTGGCTTATTTAAGTTTTGTCTTGTTCAGTAAACATTTTCTTTATTAGTTTGTCAGAGGTTTTTTATTCATTTTATTTTATTAAAAATTTGAGCTTTTTGGGTTATGCAGTAAAAAAGGTTTTGTGTACTTTTGGCTTTTCCCTTGGCGTATTTCCCTGCTTTTTGGGTGCATTTTGTTCTACCTGCAAGTTCTGTTTCACTGCTGATTCTGAAACTCTTTCTATTTTGTCTGTTCTTTGACTTTCTTTCTCTCTTTCTTCAGTTATCCTTGTCTGTAGCTTACTGTAGAGAGTTACTTTTGCAATTTTATTTTTGGATGGTTGTGTAGAAAAAGGAACAGTTATGTGGACTTGGTGAAAAGGAGTTGGCAATGGCATCAACTTCTTGTGGCAAGCAGAGTCCACTGCCTGTGAAAGAGCCAGTAATGAACTACGTTCAGTACCCCACCCCGGAAGCAAAATATGAGGACGTGGTAGCAGATCCTAAGCGCTTCAGGTCAACTTTGGAGAAGCTTCATGCCGCTATGGGGACCAAGTTCATGTATGCTTCAGAGTGTGTTTCATATATGTAGTTTCAAGTTGACTATCCGCTGTTTTTTGAAAAGTTCAATTATGTTTCTCCTACTTGTTTACAGAAATATGTCGTTTAGAATTCATGTATATTATCTTAATGAGAGAATGATGATGACAATCTATTTCACTGCTTAATATTTCTGTGTATCAAATATTTGGTTTGCTAAAGGTACTTAGTGCCATGATGCAGTTTAAGGGAATAAATTGCTTATTCATTTTAGTCGTCATTTCCTGCTCTTTACTTTTTCATGTGTCATGTTTCTTTGTTAAAAAGGTTATTCTTTCAATTTAATTTTGTCCTGATGTTTTTATTGAGTTGTCCATGCTTAGTGACCAAAGCTCTGTTTTTGTTCTGTCTTGATGCCTAGATTTTTGATGTCTCATTCTTGAAACTTTTGTTTTTTGATAAATTCTTGAAACTCTTAATGTGTTGGCATTATGATGTAGGATCCCAGTTATAGGAGGGAGAGAATTGGACTTGCATCGGCTTTTTGTGGAAGTAACTTCACGAGGTGGTATTGAAAAGGTAACAATTTAGCTATATCCAGTTTCAGTTGGCTCATTTTCCTCCCTTGATCTGCTCTGGTCCTAATACAATGGATAATTTTAAGTGCATTGTTGTTGTGAATGTAATACTCCCTAATTTGACCATTGAACCTCTTGTGAATAACTTTTGCTGTGTTAAACTTCCTAGTTATGGTGTCACAAACCAGACACCTAATTTGATTGCTTTGTCGATAATATGTACTGAGCTTGTGAAATAGGTCCCCTCCAGTTTGAGTGTATCCAAAATTGATGCATGAAAAGTGGAGCTGATACTAAATCATAATGTGGTCATGTTTATTGGCACATATTTATATCAACAGTTTTGTTCAACTGTCAAAGGCAACCAATAAGTTTTTTTTTTTTCTCTGAGCAGAAATATTCATAATCCCAAAGCCACAGCATCCAATAAGTATTCAAGCATACTATGTTTCTTGTTTTGAATTTCCATAATGTTAACTTCTTTCTTCACATATTCTCATATGTCTTTCAGCTTTATTATGCTGTGGCTTGTTTCTTCTCTTGCTTAATAGTGTTGAACAGTTCTTTCTTTTTCTGTCTTCTTAAAAGAAGTAAAAATATTGGCATTATGTGTGAAGCCTAATTTGACAAATGCAGAGTCAAACCAAAATGGTTGTGGATGCATAATTATTGGCTTTTTGGTGTTGCAGATTATTAAGGAGAGAAAATGGAAGAAAGTGACTGCAAGTTTCAACTTTCCTTCGACGGCCACAAATGCATCTTTTGTGCTGCGCAAGTACTATGGCTCATTGCTTTACCACTATGAACAGCTTTACTTCTTTAAGGCACAGGGTTGGACCTCTGAACCATCAGGTGTGGTGTAACAGACACCAAATCCCTCCTTCAGTACATTGTCAGCAATCTTCTTGTTAATATGTCACGCTTTTGTCTGTAGCTTCAATGCAGAGCCCCCCGATATCACATTTTCCAGCTCAAGTGCCTGTGCAGCCGTCACGAGAATATCAAGCTGCTACAATTCAGCAACAAAGGGCAAACACGGCAGAGCTGTGTGGAGGTTTCTCTTCTTGTTATCCTTAAAATTTTCTCTCTTCAATCTTTCTTCTTCGGATTGATCAGAATATCATTATTCCAATCCGCTGGTTTTGATAAAAACGACTGCTGCTTTCATTCAATACTTTGATGAGAACAAATGAAAGGATTTAGAGATGTTATTTACCGTATATGTTTTAAAGGTCTCTCCAATGGAAATAATGTAGTGAAACCTGTGACTTTCGTTTATTAATATCTATTAGCATTTATGTTCCAGATGCAATCAAAATGCTTGCTAAGGTGCCTTTTCATGTGATTTGATAAATTCACCACAATTTTTTTGGTTGGTGCAGCAACATCAGCAAGTTCTCCAGTGATAGGGGTTATTGATGGGAAATTTCAGAGTGGATACCTCGTTACTGTTACAATTGGCTCAGAGAAATTCAAAGGTGTCCTTTATCAGTCACCACAGAACCAATCGTCCCAAGCACCACAGCATAATAGCATTCCTACCAATAACAGTGGTAGTGCCCAGGTTGTTCCAGTTACTCAACGTCGCCGCCGTCGCAGAAAGAAATGCGAGATTAAAAGGAGGGATCCTGCTCATCCGAAGCCTAACCGAAGTGGGTACAATTTTTTCTTCGCTGAGCAGCATGCAAGACTTAAACCTCTTTACCCAGGAAAGGATCGAGAGATCAGTAGGATGATTGGTGAACTGTGGAACAACTTAAAGGAGCCTGAAAAAGCTGTAAGAATATACTATATTAAACATTTAACAAGATTTTGCTTGTAACATGATTCCAGTCCTTACTCTTGGTCATTGTCAATTCTCTGCCCATCAGATTTATCAGGAGAAAGCGGTTAAAGATAAAGAGAGGTACAGAAAAGAAATGGAGGATTACAGGGAGAGATTGAGAACAGGAAGAGTTATAAGTAATGCAGTTCCACTTCAACAATGGGTACCTGAACCAGATGTAGAAATGGTAGATGTTGACCGGAATACTGAAGAAACTGGAGGGGATTCTCATTCTCCAGAAAATGAGAGTACTTCTGATGAAAGTGACTCCGAAGACCACAATAAAACTCCTGAGAAGGAATTAGATGTTGAAGTGTGTCCAAATGCTGGAAATGATATAGCTATGGAGACTTCGCCCGCAGCTCTCGAGACAATAAACAATGAAGAGAACGCTGGAGATGAAATGGTAGAGAAGGCAGGTGAGGATAAGATGAAGAGTGCTGAAGTTGAATCAAAGACAGACACACATCTAGCATAAACCAGTGAAGTTCTCAAGTACAAGCTATAATTGTTGACCATAACTTTGCTTTAGCATGGTAACAAGCACAGATAGAGACCGTCAGAAATTTGTTTCATTACATTTATTTTATCTTTCTTATGCAACATGCTGTTAGCGAGTAGTTTTAGTTGGGAAACAGGAAATTGCAGAAGATTAGGCTGAATTCTGCCAGTTTTGAAGCAATGCAAATTTTAATGCATTTGTTGAAGATTCAGGTTGCATTATAGTCCATATAGCTCCTTTATTTCCTGTAGTTGAAACTGGATTAGCATTGGCATTATATCACGAAAATGAAGTGCCATGCTTTGTTTTGGATACTCTCTCTTTTTTGATAATTCCTGTTATCATCTTTGTTTATCCTCCCAATTACAGTCTGACTGTGACATTGATGTATTTTCATGAATCGTCAGTTCTCCAGAATATGCATTTCTTGACAGCTGGTTCTCTTCACAGCTGGAGCTATTATTAGGTGTTTTACTTGTACTCCTGTGGTGTTTCAGAGCATCATTAAAAAGGCTCAATAAAAAGTTTGTCGATTAGTGTATTTTTAGATATTTTTTTTATCTTATAAAAACAAGTTATAATATTTTTTATAAAAATTAAAAAAATTAATTAAAGTTATTAATTTTAATAAAAAATTTTAAAAATATTTTTATAGTAATTTAATATTTTTATAATAATTTAATGAGTGATTAATAATATAATTTATTATAAATTTAAATATGAATAATATTGTTTAATTGATATTAATTATTAATATTAAAAAATTATAATTTTGGATAAATTAAAGAAAAATTGGTTTATATTCATAAGACGGGTAGAGTAGTTTTTATGGATTTAATATGAATTAAATTCATAAAAGTGAATCCCACTTATTCATTGGACTTTCTTTAGTATTTAATTAATTTGATTTCTTTGTCTCTTTATTTTTTTAAAATTTTATTTATTTCTATATTTTTTTAATTTATTATTTAATTATTTTTATTAAATATATTAAACACTATATATATTTTATTAAATTGATATCACATTGTTTAACACTCAATTGTATCCATAAAATAACTTTTGAGTCAAGTAAATTTTGTATTTTTTAAAAAAATAAATAAATAATTTCTTGGAAATAATTTAAAATATAATTTTAAAAATATAATTTATTTTACATAAAAATATGAAATTAGTATGTTAAATGAATATATTTATTATAAATTGTATATCATAGATAAATTAAATGAGAAGTGAAGTGATTAGGGTATAAAAGAGAGTATAACTATAGTGAGAGAATTTAATGAAGAAAGAGTTTAATGAATTGTTGATGTGACATAAGAATCAGACTCAAATGGATAACCCCATTAAAGATGCCCTTAATCTAATTTTTTTTGAGACTATGCCCTTATTTTGATTCCATTCAAGAATTTCTGCGAAATATAAGACTGCATAAATTGATTTTATGTTCTAAAGAAAAACTGCAATATGCTCTACTTGGCCAACAAATCACTTGATAGCGGCATCAAACTCTGAGAAATACCAATAATGGTTAAACTTAGAGAGAAAGACTGAGTTGGCGCCATTATGGTTAAAGAATTCAGTCTTGTTGAACAGGTCATTGAATCATAAATGCGTTTTTAACCAGAAGAGGGAAATAAACAAATTTGTCACACTCTACTTAGGTTTACATTGGAATGATTAGATGGAATCTGCACATAATTGAATGATCAAGATTGTATGGATAACCATAGAGACCTATTTTCTCAGTTTATTATTTTCATACTTGAAGTCTCTATTACAAAACACGAGATTTTTGGTAACAGGAACTCAACACTGTCCTTAATGGCATTGTTTTCATCTACCAGGACTTGTTTTTCTTTAAAACACAGAAAAGCCAAAGAACCAGAGAGTAAAACACAGAAGTTTTGTTGCGAAGAGAATTAAGAAAGAGCTCAAACGGGCAACGCATAGTCCACCGACTCACATCAGTTTTGGACTGACCGGAGATGATTGGTTCAAGCTTCAAGGTGCAATTATGGGGGCGTCTGATACACCTTTTGAAGGTGGAGTCTTCTTCCTCTCCATTGAAATACCTGCTGATTACCCTCATAGACCACCCAAGATCAAGTTTAAAACTAAGGTACATAGTTTCATAAGTGAAGTCAATATGTTGGGTACAAAATTTGTCTTTCATATGCATAAATAAAATGGTCAGTTCTTTCTGGTAAGAATGATGGTTAATTTAAGGGCTTTTTCTTCTGCTTTACTTTAATCGAATTTTCAATCCCTTAACTTCCGTTATAGTGAGAATTTGTTCTTATAGTCTAATGGGTTCACAAGTTAGAATCTTTAGATTCATTTCAGTCTAAATTTTACAATTTTTAGATTCATTTCAGTCTGAATTATAATTTGTTTGTTCTTATAATTAATTTTCCCTATATTGATTTGATATAGTAGTCGGGGTATAATTATGGGTGTGGATGTCAGGTTTTCATCCAAACATAGGTGAAGATGGGACAGTTTATATTGACATTCTCGGAGAGCGATGGAGCCCTGCTTTGACAACAGAGAAAATGTTGATTTCAATCTGCTCATTTCTTCCAGAGGCAAATCCTGAAGATCCATTCAATCCTGCTTCCATTTTGTATCGCATTGACAAGAAGTGCTATGAGCAGAAAGCCAGAGAATGGACATTCAAATATGCATCTTGATGATGGTGATCCTCATATTTGCAGTTTAATCTCTCTAATTACTGTTTCTTGTCTTCAAGCTATGTTTTTAGCTGTAAATATGATTACTTGATTAATGATATTAGTAGGAAAGTTAGTAGTGGAGATGGGTTCTAGTCATAATAGAAGAAAATCATTAAACTGAATTGGTTTGAGAAATTTATTTAGTTTTGCCATTTCTTACCATCAAAACCGTCTCTTTCTCATTACATTTATAAATGTGATTTGGGGAGCTGTATATAATTGTTGCATATGAAAGATAGGCCTCAAAGAGGAATGCCTATGCTAACTGCTACGTGATGTGTGATCGCTACAAATCAAATAGCATTACTCCTTTACCCTTTATTACATTTTGGCTTTCTTATTTTTGGCTAATTTAAATCTAATTTTCAATTTTTAAAAGAATGACCACAGGTTTTGTCTAGTTCTTCTTTTCATTTGTAATAGGACTAAACCATTGTTATGACCAAAGCTCAGTGTCCGAGCAGGTTCATATCACATCAACCAATTAGTATTTGGGTTTAAAAACTTGCATAAAATCTTAGGTGCAAATTTTCTAAAGAGCCACATTTGTTTGAGCTAGTTTTATTTTTTTAGATACAAATGATTATGAAACATAAAACGAACGTAGCATCTAAACACATTATAGTAATTAAGAGAAAAAAAGGTGTGTGCAGCCCAATGCAAGTCCCATATAACATCAAACAGTCGGTATTTACGTCCTGAACATGACCAAAGGTCTTGAAATGATAACACAAAATTTCTCATCTCCTCCAATCATTAGAGAGTGGAGGTTTGGTGGTTTACATCGTTTTGAGTGGAATGTAACCAAATTTTGATCAACCACTCTGATTTTTGGCAGCAAATGCTTCACTTTTGTTGGCTTCTGGTCCCTTCTCATTATAATTTCAAAAAATTGGACCGATCCAAAAAGGACTGGCCGTGAATGACCCATGTTTATGGACTCATGTTCTTTTGACTTTTAGCAAATGGACCCAACAAGCCAACTTCGACATTCCAAATTTGGAAACTCTGCAAAACTAAGACTCCTCGATTTGACTGGCTCTCTAATTTAAACTAATGACAAATTTTCAGGAATTTTCGTTAAAATAGAAGATAAAGGGAGTTTGATAGTCTTTCAATTTATAATTTTCCCCACTGAATGGCACTATTCTATTTTTGTCATTTCTTATATAGTTATTAATTAAAAATACATCAAATATTAGTTGCCTGACTGTAGTCTATTGTTGAGATTGTGATACAATTTATTAAATAAAATAATTGAAAACTTAATTCTGAAACTAGAATATTATAGTCTGAGAGGTTGCAAATTTGGGCTCTAATTAACCAAAAGAACAAGACTAGAAAGAAAAATTGGGGCATACAATTGGTTGAAGAAAACATAGCCACTGTGCAGAACAATATTCATAGATGTACAATAAATATTAGAGGGAAAAAAATCGAAAAAGAGCAAACTAATGAGCTCTTCTTGAAAGAGGAAAAAAATATAATAAATAAATAAAAAGATCAAAGTGTATGAACATCATCAATAAAACATGAGGAAAAAAAAGAAACAGAAAAAAAGTCTACTGAAATTCTAGGCAATCTTGATATGATACTGAATTCTAAGAATGTGAAAAATGAAATTAAAGAAAAAAAAAAATCATGAATCAGAAACTAAAAGAGCATCCCATATCATATCCATATCCAATGAAGGCATTCTACTCAACTGAACACCATCAACATCAGATGATCCTAAACCCTCCTGATGAATTTTCTTGCTGTCAATCATTTCACATCCATTTTTCCTCTC
>CAODLS010255419.1:0-11581 GCA_948243855.1 Flueggea neowawraea
AAAAGGTACATACTAGTCTTCATTCATTGCCATTCCCATGACAATGATTGACTAGGGATATTTAGAATAGCGTTCTTTTACGGATTAAGATTTTACTATCCAAATCATATTTGATAACTTAATCAGAACCACTATTCACAGATAATTCATCCAATTAAATATGCACAGAAATAAGAAACAGGATGAAAAATGACTCATACTATATATATCAAATATAAAGGGGTAAACAATGTGCTTGGGGCTAGGGCTTACACTAACATTTTTATCAATCATTTATTAATTAAATATCATTTTTATCCTTGATAACTGGTTAACAATTTAATGATGTTCTTCTATTTTCAATGTAAATTTATTCATTCAAGCAGCTCTTACCCAATAAAAAAAAGTTCCATAGACAGATGTGGAAAATTACACAAAAATTACTACTTACAACTAATTTAACCATATTTTTCTTAAGACCTGTGTTTATTTAAATGGCCTATCAATTTAGGACGATGGGAGTAATAATTGTTTGAAGTAGAAAAATGGGTCACAATATTTAGTATAGAGACTAACATTATGTTTTGTTAAAACAAATCAATAAACAAGCAATGAACTGACCAAGACAAATCTTCAACTTTAATCTATATGTTGAAAGTTTAAAAGGCAAATATTCTTTTCATATCAAAATAATTGTTGTGTAAGGTTTTTGATATGCCTAAATTTTAAGCTAAATTTCCTTTTACCCTTTTCTCTTACTAACACAATCCAAAAATTGATTATTACCACTCAGATGCTTTTTCATTGGTTGATCAGTCATTACTACACATTATGCAGATGTATTTATGAGAAGTTTAATTAAAATAATCATAAATATTTTCTTACTTAACAAAAATAAATAAATCTTGAATTTATAAAATGATAATAATCTTAAAACAAATATTTTTGTAAAGTGATAATTATTATGAAATGGAGGTAGTATTATGAAAAGGAGAGAGTATTTATAAAAGGAAAAGAGTAGCAATTATTAATGTTTGCTTGTTAGTACAAAACATATACCAAAAGCTTGAATTGCGCGCCAAAAACGTAGACAGGAATTAATAATTTTGGTTTGTTTTGGAGTGACCATATGTATTGGATAAAGGCTAACCAAACCTATAAAAATCTTCCTCAATTTCATAACAAACCTTAAATGTTTTTTTCTCAAACAAATGGCACAGAAAACCTAATTTTATTCAAGGACTAAAAAACAAGACATGTAATTAAACAAATTCCGAATGAAGTATAGTAGTTGTTTGGTGCTTTCTAACTTGTAGCAAGTGATGATTTAACATTTTCGACTTCAAATTTCATAATTGAGGTTGGAGGTTTGGTTTGGTGGTTGATGCGAGAATAATCACTAATTGAATATCTTGGCTGCTTTATGCAAAATATGTCAATGCCATTGTATAAGACCATTCTTCTTTTTTAAAATATTAACAAATTGTGATGCGACTCTTTTTGGGGGAATAGTTCAAACTTATCTCATAAACATTAATGGTAATAAGTTCTAGGGCTGAGTATAGGTCTTTGAGATAATCGAATCGGATTAAATATCCAGACTGAAAAAATCAGAACCGAAAAGAACCGTTGACTTTCTCCGAAGCAAACTGAACCGATTTTTTTATTTGGTTCGGGTATGGGTCTTAAGCAATATCCGAAACGAATCGATAATTGAACCGAACCGAAACTAGAATCGAAAATTATATATATATGAACAATTGTATATATATGAACAACTAATTATATATATATATATATATATATATATATATATATATATATGAACAATTGTATAAATATGAACAATTAATTATATATATATATATATATGGACAATTATATATATATGAACAATTAATTATATATATATATATGGACAATTATAAATATATGAACAATTAATTATATATATATATATGGACAAGTAGTAATTATATAATAAAAATTTATTCTGAAATAATAGATTTTGTAGTTTAATTTATTTTTGAATGTAATCTTTGGTGTAGATTTACTTTTATGTTGGTTTAATTTTTTTTGTAAATTTAATATTATGTTGTAAAATTTAGTTGTATGTATAAAAGTTTGATTGAATGTTTTTTTCTTGGGAAAAAGTCCTAAGAACCGAATTAAAACAGTCCCTGTTTTTTTGTCCCGAAAGACCTGAAGAACCGAACCATAACCATCCCCAAACTTCGGGTCTTTCGGTTTGGTTCTTTCGGTTTTTCGATTCGGTTCCGATTCTTGAAAAATAAAAGAACCGAAGTTTCGGTTTGATTATGGTTCTTTGGTCAGAACCAAACCTAACCGATCCATGCTCAACACTAATAAGTTTAGAGAGGCTTGTCTCCATTTTTTCTAAACAAGCATTTTTATTATTCATAGATTCCACTTATGTTTGTCCTTTTCTTTTAGCTTTTTCTCCCATTTTGTGTAATAAAAAATCGTATAAACTATATATAGTTAGTCTTAAAGAAAGAATATTTTCTGAAAAAAATACATAAATTATTTCATTGCCAAAAAGATGTATACAACTGTATAACGCACACATCATACTTCTGTACAAATCCCTCCCTATACATAATATCTGCGTACCTTCCATGCTCCAATTAATACTATCTAGCTTGAGACTCACCATGTAGTCTGAGAAGTAATAGTAATTGCAACATTGAAAGAGAAAGAAGGAAGAAAAACATGTGAAAAAAAAATCAGACAAACACACCTCTATCTATGCACAAAACAGCCCATGTTCAAAATATATATCTATCTATAATTGTTCTATCCACTTGGAATATGTGTCTTACTCCAGCGAAAATCTTGCCTAAACTTGGTATGCACAAAATTGTTCACCATGAAAAACTACACTATTTTGCGCCAGACAAAGCTAATAAACAGTAGCATTAAAGGTTACACTTTATATTTGATACCAGAGGCTTTGAGATTGTTGGGCTTTTTGTGTCCTTTCTATGTGGAGAAAGCCCAAATTTTCAAGAAGCCCATTTGTGTTAAACTCATTATGGTTTATTTTAAATGTTCCAACAGTTACATGGTTGAAGTGAGGTGAAAGAGTGTCTCATTTTTGTGTAGGCACCAAAGGAAACAAAAGAGAGGAATTTATGCTCTAAGTGTGAACTCGTCCAGCCTATTCCAGTAGACTTTGAACGCTTATTTGAGGTCTGATCGTCATAATATTTGGTAGGTATGTTCATATCTGTGTGTTCTTGAATCGGAACGGTGAAGATCGGATTTTGGCGGTCGGTTTGTGAGTTACAATGTCGAGAACAGTAGGTGCCTGGGTTTGGAAACAACAGTGACGGGTTTGATCACTCCACCATTGAAAGCGTTTTTGTGGTCTAATTGGGCTGATTTTTTGTCAGTATTTGAAGGACATTTGGAACTTGATTTTTAAAAATGGAGATTGGTTTTTGAGGTCGGGAAGGTTGTCTTTTGCTAGAAGAACTGGAGCCCTTTTGTTTGTTTTCTTTACTCTCAACTTGTTACTTTTGTTTATTGGAGTTATGGCTTTGTTTATTTGTGCTTGTAGCACTTGTTGGCTTGTGTTATTACTATAAACATTGTTGATTATAGTGGAGCCTTTTTACTTGGACCAGAGAGAGGTCTCGTAGTTTTTATCCTTCGTTTTGAAAGAGTTTTCCACGTTAAAAATTGTTTTCTTATTTGTGTGATTGGTGTATTATTTGTGTTTTGTTTGGACTGTTCTATATTTTCTTCTCTTATTCAGTCAAGTGGGAATAGAATTCCTAGGATTAGTTTTGGGCATTGTTGTGTTGCCCCCATCTTTCTCAACAGGTGGTATCAGAGCTTTGGCTCTTTAGGTGTTTTGGTTGATTGAATGATGGAGACGAATTTAACTATAATAAATCTTTTGGATGACATAAATTATCTCAAGTGGAAAGGGAAGATGAAGGATCTTCTTTTTATAAAGACATTATACTTACCGATTTTTGCAAGTCAGAAACTTGATGATATAAGTGATGAAGAGTGGAAATTTGAGCACGAACAGGTTTGTGGCACTATTCGAAAATGGGTGGAAGACAATGTGTTGAATCACATTGCAGATGAAACTAATGCTTGTAGCTTGTGGGAAAAGCTTGAGTCTTTATATGCTTCAAAGACGGGTAACAACAAGTTGTTTCTACTTAAACAGGCTATGAATCTAAGATACAAAGAGGGGTGCTCCACATTTGATCACTTAAATGATTTTCAAGGGTGTTTTGATCAATTGCCTAGTATGGATGTAAAGTTTGAGAATGAGATTCTTGGTCTTTGGTTGCTTAATACTCTTTCTGATTCATGGGAGACTTTTCGAGTTACTTTGATGAACTTTGCTCCTAATGGTGTTGTGATCATGCAGATAGTGAAGAGTGGTGTCTTAAATGAGGAAGTGAGGAGAAAAATTCAGGGGACATCGACTGCACATTCTGAGGTTTTGGTTACAGAAAATAGGAGGAGAAGTAAAACCAGGAATCAAGATCAAAATAAAGGCAACAATAGAAGCAAGTCGAAGGAAAAATACAAAAACTTTGAGTGCAACTACTATCACAAAAAAAGGGCACATCAAGAAATATTGCTGCAAGTGGAAGAAAGAGAACAAGGGTAATAACAAGCAAGAGAATAAGGGAAATGATAAAAATAATGATCATGTCGCCACTGCCATTCAGATGATCTTGTTGTTATGTATGGTGAAGGTGGAATTAAACTTTCTTGTGATGAGACCAGTTGGGTAATTGACAGTGGTGCTTCCTTTCATGTTACATCAATGAAGGAGTTCTTCGCATCTTACACTCCAGGTGATTTTGGAGTCTTAAAGATGGGTAATAATGGCTTGTCAAAAGTAGTAGGTATTTGAGATGTTTGCTTGGAAACTGGCAATGATACAAGGTTAGTGCTCAAGGATGTGAGATATGTACCAGATATTCAGTTACACTTGATCTCTGCAGGTAAACTTGATGATGATGGATATTCTAGCACCTTTTGTGATGGTCATTAGAAATTGATCAAGGGTTCCCTAGTTGTGGCGCAGGGTAAAAAGTCTTCTAACTTATACTAGTTACAAGCTTCGATTAATACTAACCTCATTCATGAAGTTAAGAGTAGTAATGTTTCAGAGCTATGGCATAGGAGGTTGAGCCACATTAGTGAAAAAGGACTTGACTGTTTAGCAAAGAAGAATTTACTTTCATGTTTAAAAGGTGAAAGACTTGAAAAATGTGCTCATTGTTTAGCTGGGAAACAAAGAAGGGTTTCCTTTAAGCATCACCCACCTTTTAAGAAGAAGGATGTTCTTAATTTGTTGCACTCTAATGTTTGTGGTCCATTAAAGATAAAGTCTTTTAGTGGTGGGTTTAACTTTGTGACATTTATTGATGATCACTCTAGGAAACTTTGGGTTTTTGTTTTACAATCTAAAGATCAGGTTCTTGATGCTTTTAAAGAATTTTAGGCTTCTGTTGAAAAAGAAACATGGAAGAAGCTAAAGTGCGTTCGAACTGATAATGGTGGTGAATATCGTAGACCTTGTGATGCTTATTGTAGAGAGCAGGAAATTTAGCATCAGATGACACCTCCTAAGACTCCTCAGTTAAATGGCTTGGCAAAAGGATGAACAGGACTTTGGTGGAGAGAGTCAGATGTGTGCTTTCAGAGGTAAAATTGCCTAAGTCTTATTATGTTAAGGCTCTTTATGTTGCACTTGTTGTTAATCTAACCCCCACTGTTGCTTTGCAGGCTAATGTTCCTGACAGATTGTGGTATGGTAGAGAAATTACCTATAATCACCTGCGAGTTTTTGGCTACAAATGTTTTGCACATATGCCTAAGGATGAAAGGTCTAAGCTTGATGTTAAGACGAGATAGTGTATTTTCCTTGGCTATGGCCACGATGAGTTTGGGTATCCATGTTATGATCTAATTGAGAAGAAGCTTGTTAGAAGTCGTGATGTGGTATTCGTTGAAGATCAAACCATTGAAGACATTAACAAGGCAGAGAAATCAGAGTCATAGGCTAGTAGTGGCTTGATTGATTTGGATCATATTCCGATAGGTAAGCCTAATGCAGTGGATGTTGGGAATTTAGATGTTGCGCAGGGTGAAGCTTAGGATAAGGGTGACCATAAAGTTGTGGAAGTAGATGCTCCAGTTGAGCAACCTGAAAATGCACTTAGATGGTCTATTAAAGACCGAAGGCCTTCTATTCGGTATTTAGTTAATGAGTACATGCTCTTGACAGATGGGGATGAACCAGAATGTTATCAAGAGGCTATTAAGTATGAGCAAAAGGCAGAATGGATTGTTGCTATGAAAGATGAAATACAGTCTTTACTTGACAATCATACTTATGAGATGGTGAAGCTTCCTAAAGGAAGAAAGGCTTTAAAGAATCGTTTGCTTTTTAAAATAAAGCCTGGAAGGAAATTCAAAGCTAGTCTGGTTGTCAAAGGCTTTGGTCAAAAAAAGGGTGTTGACTTTGAAGAGATTTTTTTCACCAGTGGTTAAGATGTCTTCTATCCAAGTTATTTTGGATTTGGTTGCTACTCTTGATTTAAATATTGAGCATATGGATGTGAAGACATCTTTCCTTCATGGTGATTTGGAGGAAGAAATTTATATGGAACAACCTGAAGGGTTTGTTGTGAATGGCAAGTTGAAGATTATATGTGCAAGCTGAAGAAAAACTTGTATGGCTTGAAATAAGCACCGAGACAATGGTATAAGAAGTTTGAGTCTGTTATGGTTCAACAAGGCTATAAGAAGACTACTTCAGATCAATATGTTTTTGTGCAGAGATTTTCTAATAATGATCTTGTCATTCTATTGTTTTATATTGATGACATGCTTATTGTAGGTTCGAATGCATCCCAAATTGACAATTTAAAGAAAAAGTTGAGTAGTTGTTTTGCAATGAAAGATTTAGGGCCAACTAAGCATATTCTTGGGATGAGAATCATTCGTGATAGGAAATGCAAGAAATTGTGGATTTCTCAAGGAAAATATATTGAGAAGGTATTTCAGCAGTTCAACATGGATAAGGTTAAAGCTGTAAGTACACCCCTTGTTACATCTTTTAGATTGAGTGTTGATCAATCTCCTTCTAATGAGCAAGATAAGGAATACATGCAGATGGTTCCTTATGCATCTGCAGTTGGAAGTTTGATGTATGCAATGGTTTGCACTAGGCCTGATAAAGCTCATGTTGTTGATATTGTGAGTAGATTTTTGTCTAATCCGGTTAAGAAGCATTGGAAGGTAGTGAAGTGGATTTTGAAATATCTCCGAGGCACTTCTAATTTGAAACTTTGCTTTGGGGGTGGAAAGCCTATTGTTTTTGGGTACACTGATTCTGATTGTGGTAGAGATGTAGATTCGAGAAAATCTACTTCTAGGTATTTGATTACTTTTGCAGGGGGAGCTATGGCATGACAGTCAAGATTGCAAAAGTGTGTTGCAATGTCCACTACAGAGGCCGAGTTTATTGCTACTACAAAAACTAGCAAAGAGTTACTCTAGATGAAGAAGTTCATTACTAAGCTTGGCTTCACTCAAAAGAGGTATCTGTTATTTTGTGATAGTCAAAGTGCTATTCACCTTGGTAAGAATCCTACTTTTCACAGTCGTTCAAAGCATATTAATATGAGATATCATTGGATTCGTGAAGTTTTGGATTCTAAGCATTTTGAACTTGAAAAGATACAAGATCAATGAGGTTCTTGTGGTTCAAAGGGGAAAGGGTAAAGACAAGGCTAAGCCAAAGTTTGTTGGCAATGGCAAAAGGAAATCCAAGCCTAAGTCTAAGCCCAAGATAACCAAGGTGAAAGAGGGAGTTTGTTTTCATTGCCATGAGACTGGACATTGGAAAAGAAATTGCAAACTCTACTTGGAAGAGCTGAAGAAGAAGAAGAAAAGTGAGACTTCTACTTCAAGTATTTTTGTTATAGAAATCAATATGTCTACTAACTCCTCATGGGTATCAGATACTGGATGTGGAGCTCATATTTGCATTAATTTACAGGGGCTGAGAAATAGTAGATCATTGATGAAAGGCGAAGTGGGCGTATGAGTGGGCAATAGAGTAAGAGTTGTTGCATTAGCTGTAGAAACTTATCATTTAACTTTGCTTAGTGGACTTGAATTACAATTATCGAATTGTTATTATGTTCCTGCTATGAGTAAGAACATTATTTCTGTTTCTTGTTTGGACAATGATGGTTTTCATTTTATTATTAAGAATAATAATCTTTCAATCTATCATAGGGACATATTTTATGGTGTAGCAACCTTATCTTTTGGTCTCTATGTTTTAAACTTGGAACAAAGCAAGCCCATCTATTACATTAATAAAGGTTAAAATCAAATGATTTGAACCCAAACTACTTTTGGCATTGTCGTTTTGTTCATGTAAGTGATAAACGCATCTCAAAACTCCATAAAGATGGATTACTTGACTCATTTGATTTCGAATCATTTGACACATGCGAATCTTGTTTGTTAGGCAAAATGACTAAAAGTCCTTTTACACACAAAGGTGAAAGGGCCAATAATCTATTAGGCTTAATACATACCGATGTATGCATACCTTTTAGTTCAAATGCTAGAGGAGATTATTTGTACTTCATTACCTTTACTGATGATTTTAGTAGGTATGGATTTGTCTAGCTTATGAGACACAAATCTGAATCCTTTGGAAAGTTCAAGGAATTCAAAAGAAAAGTACAAAACCAACCTCACAAGAATATCAAAGCACTTTGATCGGATCGTGGTTGAGAATATTTAAGCCAAGAGTTTGACAATTATTTTAAGGAATGTGAGATTATCTCACAAATTACTCCTCCCAGAATACCTCAATGGAATGGTGTATTTGAAAAGAGAAATCAAACTCTATTAGATATGGTACTATCAATGATGAGTCAAACGGATCTTCCAATCTCGTTTTGGGGTTATGCCTTACAAACTGATGCTTTCATACTTAACCAAATTCCATCTAAAGCGGTGGAAAAGACATTATATGAGACGTGGCATGGCAAAAAGCCCATAATGTCTTTTCTAAATATTTAGGGATGCGAAGCTTTTGTGAAACACCAAGTCTCAGAAAAATTAGCACCTAAATCCAAAAAATGCATATTTGTAGGGTATCCAAAGGAAACCAGAGGATATTATTTTTACAATCGTTCCAAGAACAAAGTGTTTGTTGCTCAAAATGGTGTCTTTTTAGAAAAAGGAATTTATTTCCAAAGGAATCAGTGGGAGTAAATTACTTCTAGAGGAAACAAAAGAACCACAAATAGCTGCTGAAGATAAGATAGAGATTCAAGATGGTTCACAAGATGTTATGGAATCTGAATATGTAACACAAGGCACAAGACTATCAGGTAGGTTTCGTCACAAGCTTGAGAGATATAGATTTCTCATAACTGACGATAAAGGAATTGTTCTAGTAAACCACAATGAGCCTAATACCTACAAAGAGGCAATTGTAGATTCAAATTTAGTAAAATGGTATGAAACCATGAATTCATAAATGCAATCTATGTATGACAACCATGTTTGGAACTTGGTGGATCCACCTAATGTATACAAGGTCATTGGTTGCAAATGGATTTACAAGTTAAAATCCAATAGGATCTTCAAAGCAAGACTCGTTACAAAAGATTTTAAACAAACTCATGGTATTGACTACGATGAAACCTTTTCACCAGTCGTCATGCTCAAATCTATTAGGGTTCTTCTTTCCATTGCAGCGTATTATGACTATGAGATATGGAAAATGGATGTCAAAGCTGCATTCCTAAATGGAAACTGTTGGACCAAGAGTGGTCAACATTGAGTTTCTCTAAGTTTTGATGATGAACAAACTGCAGAATTTGACTTGAGGATGATTCACGTACGTGTGTGCATGTAACGTAAGTCAATTTAATCTTAAGTACATAAGTTCAACCGTGACTTGCAATAGAAGCTACTGGAAGATAGAAGAAGTGATTATCACGTACGTCAGAGAATGTCACGTACGTGAGAGGTATCAAAAGTACGTGAAATACAATCAGAATTAAAGCGGAAAAATTGAAGTCTTGAATCAATTGAAGGCATGAAGTCACACGTACGTGTGACATCAGAAGTCACGTACGTTAGACATACAAGACAAAATGAAGATTTCAGTTCAGAGCATGTTTGTTTGAATTTCACGCAGATCGACACAAACAGATTGAAGCAACGGTCAAGTGTCGATCGTTCGCGTACACAAGCATAAAAAGTCACGTACGTCACATTGATCTAAAGTACGTGAGATTGAGTTTCAAGTTCGCGAGATGCTTTAGGTTGAAAACAGAAGCTACTGGATGGTTCAGACATAGAATTCATGTACGCTAGATGTTATTCACGTACGTGAACTGGGGATTCGCTATGATCAATGTACGTGTATGTATTTATCACGTACGTGTGATGAACATCAAGTCAGGTAACGTACGTAAGATTTGTTCACGTACGTGAGAAGACTCTGACAATGTATTAAATGCACCTCATTTAATACCACAACAGCTACAATACACCCTACAACGGTCTAAAATCAAGATAGAAGTATAAATACATGCTTAGGAGGCCAGAAACAACTAACAAAACATCTGGGCATTGAATTCTTACAACTACCAAACATCAAAGCATTGAATTTCTCATTTATTGATACAAGTGTATTTGTTCTTCAATTTTATTCTTCATTTGCTTGTATCACTAGCTTATAAT
This sequence comes from Flueggea neowawraea, assembly GCA_948243855.1. Classification (NCBI taxonomy): domain Eukaryota; kingdom Viridiplantae; phylum Streptophyta; class Magnoliopsida; order Malpighiales; family Phyllanthaceae; genus Flueggea; species Flueggea neowawraea. The sequence continues at coordinate 10,768 of CAODLS010255419.1, forward strand.
TTGTTGGTGAATGTTTGTGAACACATTTAAAATAGTGATTATGAGAGGGATCAAGGATAGATCCTTAGGTTGGTTTTTGTTCTTGAACCAAAATCAAGAACCTTGTAAGAGTTCTCACTTAGCTAGAAAGTGAAGTTGTAATCTTTGAGAATATTGATAGTGAAAATCCTAAGTGGTGATACTTAGGTAGTGGATGTAGGCATCGAGTTGGCTGAAACACTATAAGTTCTTGGTGTTCTTTCATTTATCGCATTTATTTTCGAAGAAAATTCAAAGCTTCTATTACCACACTATTCAACCATCTTCTAATGTGGTTATTGACTCTACAATTAGTATCAGAGCTTTGGGCTCTTATTTGAAGTGGCTTAACATCCGAAGAGTCAAAGATCCGGGATGGCTTCGAATATGAGAACTCATGTCGAAAGTTATGCGGTAAATCGTCCTCCATTTTTTATGGCTCCAACTTCAACTCTTGGAAGAACAAGATGACGATTTTTCTTCAATTCTATGATATAGAAACTTGGAATGTCATTATGCTAGGTCCCAAAATTCCAAAGTATGAAGATGGCTCACTCAAGGAGTATAAAGATTTTGGTGAGGAAGATTGGAAGAAACTTCATACAAACTCCAAGGCAACTCAACTCTTATATTGTGCATTGAATCCGAAAGAGCACAATAGAATTTCATCTTGTGGAAATGCCAAAGAGATTTGAAAAATGTTGGAGGTGACTCACATAGGAACCACTCAAGTCAAGAAAACAAAGATCAATATGATGTTGCATGACTATGAGTTGTTCTCAATGAAGGAAGAGGA
>CAODLS010255554.1:0-10463 GCA_948243855.1 Flueggea neowawraea
TTGAAATATTTTCTTGTTTTGTTGAGTATATTGATTGGAAGAATCCTTTTATTTCTTTAGAAGTGCATAGCACGTTGACATGCCCTTCAAATTGCCAATTTTAGTTGACCTACTAAACCGAACTTCCCTACTCCAGAACAAAGTTGCTTTATTAATAGAATTTTTTTTTGTTACACTTGGTATATGATATGAGTCTTGACATACTTGGTGTAGTCAAAAATTTTTCTTATTAATAATAACAGGAACTGAAAAATTGATATGTTCAATGGTACCAAAAGAAGAAAACTCACTGTTGATACTCGACGTTAATTAACTTGGCGGAGCCTTTAGCAATGGAACCAAAAGAAGCAGTAGAGAGGACAATAGTAGCGCCATTGCTGGAAGGAGTAGAAACGGAAGTTTGTGCTCTGTCAACAATCCTAACCTGAACAGTTTGGCTGGGAATGCAAGTTCTTGGAACAACCGCACTAATGCACCTCACCAAGTACTGCCGTCCACACGCCGCTCCGTTGTCCCATATCCCCTCTCCGGCTGCAGCAAACATATTGTTCGACGGGAATTGGGACGCATCGTATCCGTAGCAGGCAGTTGCTGCCACAACATTAATTATGCGATGAACGTTAGTATTGGACTTTTGACCCTTTAGCGTCAGATAATATAATACCATTAAATTACTAGCTTATTGGTTAACCGTGGTTAAATATAGTGGTTGTGGTAGTACTTACGTAAGTATGGAGGGGCGTAACGGGCAGCGGTGCCAACATCAGCGCGGGACAGGTGAATAAGGAGCGAAATTAAGAGGAGGAAGACAATAAGGCGGGGAGACAGTTGAGCCATTTAAGCTTTGCGCGTCCTGGTGATTTGAGAACTATCCCTTCTTGGACAAATAAATAATGCTCAAAAATCTATCTGAAGTAAATCCTATTAAATTACATTTTGGTCGAAGTGAACCTAATTGAGTTTTTCGAGGTTGGTGCTACTTTTATTCTAGATCAATGTTTTTTTAACTGGTATACAATGTAATTTCTATACTATCCTTAAATTTTAACATTTTTGGTAGATTTTAAATCAACGATCTCAAGTTATAGTTGTAGAGGTGAGACCAACTTAACCATCTACTTTTGTCATATTTTAGATCAACTTTGAGTTTGTGCATAAGTGGGTTGGACTTTTCATTAAAAAAATTAATTAGAACCGAATTTTAAAATTATATTTGAGAAATTATGAATTTTTAATTGAAAGGAGATAAATATATTTTTTAAATTTTGTTCCTTTCTTAAAAATTTTGATAAAATGAGAGATAAGATATGATGATAAATCCTTAATTAAAATAAAGAATTTCCATTTTTTATTCAACTATAAGAAAATAATAATTTCCGCAGATGAATACTTACCAAGTTCTAAAAAAAATGAAAACCAATTCCACTCTTCATGTAGGCTTATTATTTCCACAATCCTCAGATTATTTTTTGTACTTTCAACTCTCTCAATTTTAAAATGTGCATTTACACCCTTTGACAGTAGTCAATAACTGAGATTTTCAGCTAACCTAACTTTCTTAAATATCTTTTCTGCCAGGTTTTTTCCAGAAAAGTACGTAACAGTACATTTTTTTCTAGAAAAAGTATCATGACATTGTTACTTCTGAACAACTGGATATGAAGAGAAAATATATATACTAATTACTGATTAACATGGTAAAAACAAAAGAAAGAATAGTGGTTTAATGCCTGAAATTTTGTAATATCTGGTCAGATTTTCAGAAACTTAGGTGCAGCTAGCCAGAAACTTGATGTTCTTGGGCAATTGAATTTTCAAGAATACCGATACAAAATTATGGTCAAGACGGAACTAGGTAGGCCTATTATTTTTATACGAACTATGATAGTCGATGTGTATATAAATGTGAATATGGGTTCTTAGTTTAATTAAATTAGGAAAATTAAATGAATTTCTTCCAAATGGTGGCCGAATATGGAACACAATTGAATTGAATTAATATCCTTCCTTCTGCCGTTGGATCACTTCCAATTGTAGATGTCTGTCTACATCGTAACACTGTATTATGAGTAATTCCAAAGATATACGAACTAATTAAACTCATTCTATTTTAATCAATAGCAGCATTAATCCAAATCGAAAGTCTTAAATTAAAATTTCAAGTGCAGAGATTGAATTAATTATAGCATGAGGATAATTAAATTAGTTGAATGAAATCGCAAGTTTTGACATGGCTATATGTTCTAGATCTTTTGTATTGTCAAACGAATAAAAAAGAGAGAAAGCTTCAATATTATTTTATTAAAACAATTAGCCGTTATTGAGTATGTAAGTGAAAATGAAAACGAAAGAGAAAATTTCAGATAAAAAATATAAGAAAGTAATGAAGGATTTATACTGACCTTAAAATATGTAAACTATTTAATATTAAATATTTTTTTTGATAAATTATTTTAAATTATTATGCTAAGTAGAATCAGTTATATTTTCAAAATAAAATTTTCACTCAAATCATGCTGTTTTCTATTATGAAATAATCAATCGTCAAAATTTATTAGGCATGAAGTTATTAATGAGGCAGCCGTACCGTAATGGGTCGATCATTGACTTGGCAACATATCGACAACTAAATAAATAACCATTAATTCAAGGTATATTAAAAAAACGAAAAATTATTATCTATTTTTAGTGTATGTATTTATATATGTACCAAATAAATTAATAGATAATACACGTATTAGTAGGTCATTAATAAAATTATATGTTCTTATATATTAATTTATGTATCATTTATTAATTTATATAGTGCATGTGTTAAAATATAGGTAAGAATTTTTCAATAAAAACGTTAGTTATTTATTTAATTTGTGTTGGCCAATATGATTTTGACTCGGTCAATTTTAAACATGTCAAAGAATTTATTACCGTGTAAATGAAATATTTTGTCGATTTCCGTTTCAGACAAAAAAATATTGAAATCTTAGGAAGCAAAATTAACAAAAAGGAATTATCTGTTGGCAATAAGCGAAGGAGATTGAGGCGTAAATGCATATTGAGATGCTGCCTTGGAAGGAAGATGTTGCTTGAGCAATCTTCAACAGAAACTTCTAGAAGAATATTTTAAGAAAGTCAACAAATTGGCTTTTATATTCACACTTATGGATAGAGATGGTAATTTATATTCTATCCGTATTCAATTAATGCGGATATTTATCCGTTTTGACTGAGTATGGGTATATATACGAATAATATCCGTATTTTATTGTACGGTACGGATGATAATTTTTTTATCCGTATGGATACGGGTAGAGTATGAACATATAATATGAATTACGAGTATGGATAAGGGTATTAATATACATTACTCATACTCTATCCATTACCATCCCTACTTACACTCTCACATTTTCTCTATAAATAGAAGACTCTATTATATTAAAAGGATATATTCTCTACACCAAAATTTTATACCGTAAACTCTGTCAAATTAAATACTAATTTGAGTATCAAAAAATCCCTCGAAGATCAACTGACCTCACTTTCATTTTATTCTATGGTCTATTGTTCATCCGTCTTGTTCTTGGTGCAGATTCAAAGCAGCTAACAATAATCATAATTTCTAAACTAATAACTAATTAACAAAACAAAAATTAAAAATAACATTTACTTCTGAGTGAGGAAGGTACACACAATATCAATCTTCCACAATATTTATAATATTTTATAAACACCAACCAAATGTCATATAAATTACACTTGAAATGCTCAAAACAGTATAAAGAACTACTCAGTTTTGTTTCTTAAATAACTAATCTAAGAGGTCAATATGATGAATTTTGATAATAAATTAATTATTCAATATAAAATTTATTGCTAATAAATTAATTACTTAAGATAAAAATTAGTGTTTTTCAATTAAAATAATTGAAAATGCAAGGTGGTCAATTGCCCATCATCTCATCAATGTGAGTTTTCCACTGAGTTAGTTTAACTGGTTTGATTTTTCCGGGTGATTGTTTATTAAATAAAAAAAAACAGTATGTATCTAATCTATGATAATGAATTGAAGGTTCATATTTGCATCTGAAAAAAAGGCACCTGGTAAAATTGGCATGCTGGTATTAAGATCGGGTTACTTGTCGTCTGCGTCTATTACAATTTACACAATTGTGATCAACTTCAATTAGAAATGAGCTGCAGATGTGTAGAACAGTATTTGAGATATGTAAAATATATTTTGAAATTTTTATTTGTTTTTTACTTATCAAAAGAATTTCTTTTCCTCAACATTATCAGGAACATATTCTGCATGTCTTTTTCTGTGATCAGTGAACATATTCTGGAAGTTGATTGTTTTACAGTTAAGGTTTTAGAAAGTCGAGATTGACTAATTCAGTTGGTAAACACCTATATTTAATATCAAGAGGTTTTGAATTCAAGCTTAAAAAATATCTAGATTTTTCATGATTATTATGAGAATTAGTCTCTCATTTTGTGAGACCAATAATGAATAAAAAATATTAAAAAAAAATAGTCAAGGTTCTGGGAAAACGGCAATGTGATTGTTTCAACTTTTTTGCTAGTTGCCTGCAAAGGAGATGCTAAAAGTGATAAACATTTGTTCCACTCACAATCTGAAATCGTCAACAATTTATAGGACAACATTCCAGAACTTGGCAATTTGATTTCCACATCATTATCATTACTTCGAAAATTCAAAGGTTTAGTACAATTTGAACCCCTCGGTGGCAGAAGCAATACGGATACGCAGTTAAGCTTTATCTTGGCTGAAAGCAACAAACGACCTTTGATAATTCGGCTTTTTATTTGATTGTTGAAGATTGCCATTTTCTTCTGTCAGAGTTTACAGATGCAGACATTAGTTTTATTAGGAGTTCTGCGAACCTCGTGGCTCATACCCTTACTCGAGCTCACATGTTCTACGTTAGGTTACTATTCTAGGGGCTGCGTTTCGCCCTCATTTTTGTTACCAGCTATCGCTGCTAATATTTTGCATGAATGAATGAATCCCAACTTTAGAGTTCAAACAAAAACAATTATAAGAAATGACCGTGCATTTCAATCATTTCTTTTAAATTTGGATGCATTAATGTGCAAAAAATCAATTTATCATAAAAAATCTTTCTAGAAGCTAATTTAAGTAGAATTAATATTCTTAAATAAAGAAATTATTTTAGATATAGCTAGCAATGAAGCACGAACTTATTCATTTTTCAAAAAAAAAAGTAAAATAAATTATGAAATATTACAGTTTTCTTCAACGATAGGCTAATAGGCTAGAGTCGAGGATTTCAATCATAAACTACACCTTGTCACCCACTGCAATATCTATATTATTCTTTAATGAAAATAAAATGGTTTTATTGTATATATATTGATCCCTTGATCTTACATTAGAGATGACTCCACTTCAATATTGCAGAAAGTACATTCTGCAAAACACATACTTTTTTATCCAACACAATAAAAAAATAAAGACCTAACGAATTATACAAAGATGAAATCATAAATGTCAAATCTCATTTAAAAAAATTATATGTTAATTTTAAAGTAAAATATATTATTACTATAATAATTTTTTCATGTATGTCAGGGCGGCAGTTGTATCTCCTGTTAATTCCCATAGATCAAACCCTGTTGAATAAGAAAAAAGAATGACAAACATGTTATATATGGCAACTTATTAAAAGAGAAAAAAAAAATCAATAAGAATTGAAGAAGTTAAAGAAGAAACATACTGTTGATATTCAACGTTGATAAGGCTAGCAGAAGAGTTAGCAATGGTGGCAAAAGCAGAGGCGGAAAGGACAATGGTGGCGCCGCCGCTAGAACGCGGAGACACGGAGGACTGAGCACTATCAACAATTCGAACCTGAATGGTTTGTGAAGGAATGCATGTCCTTGGCAACACTGCACTTATGCACCTAACCAAATATTGTCGTCCGCACGCTGCTCCGTTGTCCCATATTCCCTCGCCGGCCGCGGCGAACATATTTGTTCGATGGGAACTGTGATGCATCGTTCCCGTAGCAGGCCGTAGCTGCATTTTTATCATTACTGAAATCAGTTGGACTTTTAAAAACAAGAATTTGACAAAATAGTTATAATTATGAAAACATTATGTTATTTGTTATCACTCATTTTTTTCTCTAATCAGGAATCAAACTCCCAATTTTCTAACATTTCAAAACCAATAGTTTCAAGCCTATTTGTTATGAAAATATTATGCAACTAACAGGTAAATAAGATATTTCTTTTCACATTAACTTAAGTAAAAAGTTCATAAATTTTGATTTGTAGTCCAATGATATTAAAGGGCGACAATTTGCACTTACGTTAATAGGGGGGGTGGTATTGTGCAGCAGTTCCAACGTTACCAATAGAGAATTGAAACAGCGTCGCTAAAAAGAAGAGGATTAAAAATGGGGAGAGGTGAATAAGGAGCGAACTTACGAGGAGGAATACAATAAGTTGGGGAAACAGTCGAGCCATTTAAGCTTTTGCCCGTCCTGGTGAATTGAGAACTATCCCTTCCTGCTTGGACAAATGAATAATGGTCCAAATGATCTCTGAAGTCAATCCTATTAAAAAAAAAAAAGAGAAAGCTTCAATATTTTTTTATAAAAAAATTATCCGTTTTAATTTTAATATAAATATTCATTTCAAAGAAGAAAAATACTGGTTAGGCATGGGATCATCTTGCATAACATAAGCTCGTTTGATAGAGATTGGTGCCACTTGTGTTCTAGATCAATGTTGACTTGGTGCATAAATGGATTGGACTTTTCATTCAAAAAAATTAATTAGCACTTAATTTTAAAATTATATCTAAGAAATTAGGAATTTTTAATTAAAATGAAAGAAATATATTTTTTGTAATTTTGTTCCTTTCTTAAATATTTTGATTTCAAAAACAAAAATTGAGTAAATGAGGAGGAAGACATGATTTTAAAAAAAAAAATCATGCAGGTTTCTATTAGGAAAGGACCAATCGTCGAAATTTATTAGGCCCGAATTTATAAGTGTGGGAGCCGTCCCGTGATGGGTCGATCATTGACTTGGTAACATATAAAAAATTAAGGGTTAATTACAAAAATAGCTCCTTTAGACAATTAGTTGCAAACAGATTTCCTTTACTCACATCATACCATACGTTTTTCTTACATTATATTACTTAACATATGTCTTTTACATCTCATATCCTCCACGGCCATTTTTCTTACATTTTTTATGCTCATTTATTTTTAATTTTTTTCAATTTTAATCTTTATATTTTTTTCATTTTAATTATTTTTATTTTTTAAATTACTCCATTTTTTTAAAATCAACCTAAAATCAACTTAATATCAACTCTCTATAAACTTTACATATTTTTTTTTTAAAATCAATCTAAAAAAACTCTACAAAGAGCAATGAAGAGGCATTAGCCTCTCTCTCTCACGTTGAGAGGTTTTCCCTCTCTTCTCTTTTTTTGTGTGTGTTCCTTATGGAAGAAGAGAAAATCTCTTCTGTATATAAGCCCTCAAATGGGCTCATGGGCCTAGGCCTATAAGTTCATTCCCAACTCAATCAGGTTTGTCAATTGGTCTCGGTTCACATCTTAATCGACCGGATTCGGTTCACCCTTAATGGGCAAACCACTTTTTTCAACATAAATTTATAAGAGAAATTTAAAAGTGAGTATATAGTAAGTTTCACATGGCATATTATCTATTTCTACATTTTTTATTCAATATTATGTCTAGATTCCATCTACAAAAGTTGTTATTTTGTCAAACAACCTAACAATAAGTTAACTCTTAAGAATAATTCCCTATTATATAGTTCATCATCTCCAATAGATATCAATTTTGTACGAGAAATAAATATTTAAAAAAGAAAGAAAATGTATTATAACTTAATTAATTGCCTTTTCAATCAAAACGGTGCGGATCATCTTGCATTGGATCACATTTTGCATTGTGAATAAAAAAAACATACAGAAGAAGCTATAAAATGAAAAAAGGATGGAAAGGTTGTCTTACAAAGTAACAAAGAAGCAAGTTAGTAAACCAATTGTATTCCTAACATGGGATTGGAGGCAACGAAGTTGCTTCTTATGGGGGAATAAGGAGCATTAAATTACAACAACCTACACTATTTAGTTACTACTATCATAGACTTAATTAATTCCATAATTAATTATATAGAAACACTTGAGGAAATCGTACTATTAATTAAATATAATTCATGGGGATCAATTTAATCTATTTAGTACATCTTGGACATCCATTCAACCCTAGTAAAATAATGTTTCATTCTTTTCTTTTTTGTTAATTTAATATCTACTCCCTTTATCTTATTTTGATAAGAATTCTTCCTTCTATACGAAAAGTTGAACCTGACTTTTTAATGAATTGAAACTCCCGAAGGCGTGAAGTTACTAGTGATCTCCTATACGAGAGGTTGAATCTGACCTTTTAATGAGTTGAAACTCTTAAGGACGCGAAGTTACTACTTGTCTCTTTTAAGGAATGGAAAAGAATATTATCGTCATACTAATTAAGCAACTATTAGGTTATGTAAATAGACAAGTGAAATGACGGATATGTGGTAGAGCAAGTGTAGGAGAAAGAGCAGCCAACAAGACGTGGGAAACCCAGAGATTGCAAGAAAAGGAGAGAGTAAAAGCATGTGAGATTGAACCTCATTGCCTTTGTCTTACACATGCAAAGTTACAAACTGGAAAATTCTTGGCTATACTTAGTGTATGAATAAAATCATACATCAAGCTAATTAAAAAATGACATGCAGATAATTGACCCATTCTAACACATATTTTAAAAAAATGTCATTTTTTGATTGGATTAATGTATAATTTTGATCATATACCAAATGTAGCAAAAGATTTTCGGTTAGAGACCACATAGCACCCCCTCTAACTCTAAGATTTGCTTCTTCTCACTTAAAAACAAAAGAGGCGATTTCGTCATTGTCGAAAGCCACGTGAAACTACCGCCATTAATGCTTCACTTTCCCTCTCCTCTTCTCTCCCTCTTCTCCATTTCAAGTATAAAAATACAGAACCACCTCCACCTTCTCCCATTGCCTCCTCACTTCTTCTACTCTCCATTCACTAATTTCTCGTACAAGAAAAAGACTCCAACTAAAATGAGAGGAGTCATATTGTTGTCCCTGCTTCTTTCCTGCCTTTTTCCTTCCCAATTTGCCTCCTCTTTCCAGGACGGTAAGCTCTCCTTTTGATTTCATTTTCTTAGCTTAACCATTTCTTTTCCCTTTTTGAAACTGAAAACTAGTTCGTTTCTTCGGTGTGGTCAACTTTATAGCTATTTATGTTCATATGCTAAGTTTATACAACGAAAGAGATGTGACGGTTTTTGTCCTCTGTTTTTTAAGAGAAAAACTCTTAAATTGTGATATGTTATTATAAGTTTTTATTAAATAGTATATACTTTCGAAGGGATATAAGTTCGTACAAGCAATTAACTCATTATGAATGTTTTAATTATTTAAGCCTTTAAAACATTAATACGAGTAAGGTGAGTAGAAAAATCTCTGCAAGCCGGAGAAAAGCTTACGCAGGAGTTATAGGTGTCGTGCCGGCAATAATACTTCTTTTGAGCTACTGATTTTTCTTTTTTATCTTGTTACGTAAATTTCATTGTAGTATAATTATCGAACCTCAAAATGTAACTTGTCTCTTATCAACAGAGACATGTTACGTATATGCGAGACTTGAACCTAACCTTCCAATAAATTGAAATTCGTAGATCGGTTAGGAACACAAGTATACTATGGCACCTTTTTAAAACCAAAAAATGTGTTGTAAGAAAACTCGGAACTTAAGACCACAAAAATTAGATATAATGGAGCTAACTAAGCACTTGGGTTTAAGCAATGTAAAGCCCTAGTCCAACTGCTGTACTAGAATCATTATGGGGCCACTTCATAGCTGGCTTCGGACATGCTGGGCCAAATTCTTACATGATGAGTCATATCCTTGTTGGTGGAAAAGTTGCTATTACCTCTTACCATGGATAGTAACTCTTCGATTTTGTTCGTCCCTCTATTTCGAATGAACGAACAGAATTTTGATATTTGAAGCATGATATTGATTGAATTTCGTAATTTTAGCAATATAATTGGTTTCAATATTTCTATACAGTTCAAATCAAACTCTTAGCAATAATCAATGAGTTATAAGTTTAATGACGAGATTTGGAATTTGTGAAAATAATGATGCAGGATTGTTAGAAAATGGCAACTTCGAGCGAGGCCCGAACAAGACAGACTTGAGAGGGACAGAAGTGATAAACCCTCACGGAATACCAGGATGGGAGACTTCAGGATTCGTGGAGTACATCGAGTCAGGCCACAAACAAGGAGACATGTTGCTTCCAGTTCCAGAGGGTTACTATGCAGTAAGGCTAGGCAACGAAGCA
>CAODLS010255587.1:0-13387 GCA_948243855.1 Flueggea neowawraea
AGATTTTTGTTTTTCAATTTTTATCTATTTTCTCTTAATCAAAACATTTTCAAATCATTTCTAAACTTTATTAAATACCCAATTAACATTTAAAACTCAAAATTAACTCTTCAAATTTCAAAAATAAATTTTGAAATTAAATTAAAAATTTCCGGAATAATTAATAAAAATTTACAAAGTGTTCCCTTATTAATACAAATTGAAACTAATAATTCTAATAATTAAATTCAACAAAATTTTGGCCATACCAAATTTTATAAAACCAATAAAATGATTATCATTTATTACAAAATTAACAAAAATCCATTTAACAAAGAGGAAAAATATTTTTACCTTAAAATTTAATCGGGGAAAAATACGGAATATTACATTTATACTATGTTTGTAATTTGTATATTTTTTACAGAGATACAAAATATGCAAGTATTAGTTTTATAACTTGTTTATACTATATTTGTAACTTGTATATACTATGTTTAGGTTATATTTATGATTTGTTTATGTTATGTTTCTAACTTGTATATCTTTTACAAAGATGTAGAACATACAAGTATTAATGTTACAACTTGTTTATATTATGTTTGTAACTTGTATATACTATATTTATGTTATGTTTATGATTTGTTTATGTTATGTTTCTAACTTGTATATCTTTTACAAAGATACATAACATACAAGTATTAGTATTACAACTTGTTTATATTATATTTGTAATTTGTATATACTATGTTTATGACTTGTTTATTCTATGTTTGTAACTTTTATATCTTTTACAAAAATGCAGAACATACAAATATTAATTATATAACTTGTTTATGCTATATTTGTAACTTGTACATACCATATATACAACATATAAATATATAATACATATAAACAACATATATACAATATATAAAGAACATATATACAATATATAGATAACATATATACAACCTACAAATAACATATAAACAACGTATAAATAATGTATAAACAAGTTATAAAGAAGTTTAAAAAAAGTATGAAATATAAACAGAGTTGAGACAAAACCTAAACAAGTTTCAGACAAGTCCGTGAAAATGCAATTTAGAAATTTTAAGTAATAACTTATCACATTACTATTTCGTTAGATACATTTAGTTATAAATTATAACTTTTATATTATGTTGTGTGATTATAATATTTCATATTATCTCAGGTATTTTCTAATTTATTGTTCTAAATTGATGGTATATTATTTGTTAAGTTAATTAATTAAATTTAAACCACAGGTAAATGGATACTCTACGGGTAAATAGATACCCTGTGGGTAGAGTACGAGTAATAATTTTTATCACCGCACGAATACGAATAAATACATAACATAAACGATAAATACAAATAAAAATATTATTATACTTTATTTATATCCTATCCATTTTTATCTCTAGTTACAGATGTGATTTTCTCTTTCTATATAGGTATGGATGGATATAGATATAGATAAAGTATTCAGCACAAATTAAAATGCAAATTTATTTAATTAAAATTTAAAATAAACTCCACAAATTTAATGGGGAAATAAGGAAATCAAACCTGCTAAATTTAGGTTGATTGCTTAAAAACAGACTGCAAAAGTTTCCTTTGACTAGGGAAAAAAAATTAAAACGAATTATTTAAGGTACAACTCTCTGAACGAACATTCTTTTTTTCCTAGACGTGAAACGTACAAACAGAAACAGCGAAGCCATCTTCGTGGACCAAAGACGTCGCCGTGGTTAAGCTACACTACGCCAGAACATTCGCTTCCGTTCGAATCACAGCGACGAAGAGAGAGATGGGTGGAGGTCAAGAGAATCCCTGGCATCAAATTCCCTCAGAGACATCTTAAAACCTCTGGTGTGTGTATATACATAAACTGTTTTATATATGTAATTGTTTGATCTGAATTTTGATTCTTTGATGTTCAAAGATTGTTCCTTTCTGGTTCATAAAACCATAACATTGATGGGTTTTTGTTTTCTTGAATTGGGTAAATTTGGTTTTGAGTTTCTGTTAACGATGAAGTTTCAAGATTTATACTTTATTAGAGATTGTGATTCATGCCATACTAGTCATGAAAGCCGCGAACGGAGCTGGCACTGGTTGATTTTTTTGACCGCCAAACAGAGCTAAAGAATTGAATGGTGACTGTTATTTGGGGGGATTTCAATTTCTTAATAATTTTTACTGGATTGAATTCAATTCAAGAGCCGTTTTGTTCATTGAAATTGAAGTAACTTTTTCTGTTTGTTGACATGATGTATCTATGGTTTTAAAATTGTATGTCTTGTTCCTCTTTGTTTCGTGTTTGAATCTTGTAATTACAGAAGCATTCAGGTTAGTAGATTGTTTTATGTCAATTGGATTAATTTACCTGTAGAAAATGGCTTGGACTTCAATATGTTTTGATCAAGCTTATAAATATTGGCCCTGGTTAATGATGTGCTGTTAATCTATCATTGAAGTGTTTTTTATGCCACCAAGTAAGTCTCCGGGAAATTACTTGTAGGTTCAGCATCCCAGACTCAAGGAGCATCTGGAGCTGAAATTGCTGATGTAACTTTATTTTCAAGTTCAAAGGCCTCAACTACTCTTGGAGGGAAAGCTTCTCTTCAGCCTAAACGGACACCAGTCTCTGAAGAGGAGATTGAGGCAATATTGGTATGCTACGAGTTTTTCTTGGAGACTATTACTGGAATTGCTTCCACTGGGGATGTTTAGGTTTGACTTTCTGTAGTCATGCTTATTAGCATCAGCGATAGTGTATTCGGATTAATAATGATATGCGAGCACCTCAATAAGGTGTTCATTAGAGGCTGATTGGATTTAGCTTAAGTGATAAAAACTCAAGATGGATGATTCAGGACATCCTGTGATTGACTTTTGATAACCGCCGAGAGGGGAGATTGATAATTGAGCTGTGTCTCAGTGTTAATCTTGCTTTTTTTTTTATGGACAGTGCTAATCTTTCTTCATCGTTATGATCTGATTAATTATTTTACTTTTGAAGATTGTAATGTTTGCTGCAATGTTTGAGGGTCATTCTTTTGTCCAAATCAAATGTTAGATCTACATACTATTGTAGCAGCAGTCCAGCCTTATTATAGAAAAAGGAAGCCTAAGATGAGTCCTGATTTTAACATGATGGAGTAGTTGCAGGTGGTCAGCCTCCTTGCTGGCATTCAATTTCAAGGCAAAAAACTGGTTTTGTGGGTCCACTATGGATGAATCAGTCATCAATGAAGTAGTTCAGTTGTATTATTAGTTGGCATGCATAGTTTCCAATCACAAAAGTTTGTAGAATGTCGAAGCAAATTCACTTGCAATGCATTTGTATGTTGTTTCTAATCTCTGCTGTTAAGTTACTAACTTATTCTCTTTTGCAATCCTTCAACAGCTCGGTGGCAGCATCTGATCTTGCGGCGCTTCGGAGAGGGAGTTGGATATCATCTCCATCATTCTTCGCTTCTCAATGTTGGAAGTTCACTTTTAACAAAACTGTTACTTTGTCTGATTCTTATTAAGAAGCAGTTTACTAATTGAACTTTTTTGGTTGTTGGAGAACACATTACATAATTGAACACATAAAAGAATGAAAAATTGATTCTTGCCCATTTCTGTTTTATTGATACTGTTCAACTATGACATCTTTACATGAACTAAAGTTTATTTCTGTCTGAAACATGAACTACTGGAAACACACAAATGCATCTGCGAGCAGAGAAGGATAAGGTGAGTAAACGCCATGGATCTTTCCACATGTATTTTATTTCGAAACCTGTTCATACGGTTCAAGTATAACAGACCTGGGATTTTTCCCTGGAGGACCCTTCTCTCGGCGTTTAAGCTCATCAAGCCGGAAAGTTATCAAGCGATCCCAGTTACCTCCTTCGAACAGAACCCCTGCCTTGCCATCAGTGATTCTCTGAACAATACCACAGTACATGTAGTAAGGGCTATTCGGATTCTTCACGATGGCAATCATTCCAGGCATGAGCAAAGGTAATTCAGGTGGTTTCGGCTTCTTGGTTGTTGCAAGTGCCACTGTATTTCCTGAGTCTGCAACTTCTTGTTTCTCAGGAGGAGGGTTCTCTGCAATGAACTTCTCCAAACCCTTTTCGCCACCTGGAAACCCTCCTGTTAGTCCCATCAGTTCTTTCTCAAAAGCGTTGTCAGGAACGCTCTCCATGGTCGTTGCTTCCGTCTTTTCTTCATCAGGAGCAGCCACAGGTTCTTGAACGTTCTTCTTTAGCTCTTCCTCCAAGCCTTTTCTCCACTGCAGAGGCCTCTTCCTCCCAAGTTCTCGAAAAGGTTGAACTTGGCACATGTTATTGATTTAAACCTGGACCCTTTTGAGACCAAAGAGCATGGCTTCTGGGGAAGAGTTGAGAGATGGTTTTGACCAACAAAGTTGGATCTAAGTAGAGTTCCTTGGAGAGTGATGGAAGAAGAAGAAGAAGAAGAAGCCATGTCTAATTATGCAGAAGGGAGGATCGTAGAGCGAAAGTAGACATGCCTTACTTGCGGAAATCTGAGCAATGGGATTTGTTTGGATAGTCCTTCACTTGCTGCTTTGCCACAAACACATTCCTTGGTCTATTTATTTTTGTCAGCAAAAAAGGAGCCAACGATTATCGAGAATGGATATTTTTCTATTGAACCTAATTATATAGGTAATTATTTTGTACTGTATTATATTATTTATTTGGCAGTAATCGAAATCTATTCATTACAATATTTACTAAGCATCTACAGAAAAATACATTTAAAAAAATATTCGGAGGCATCCAAAAAAACAGCAGTAAGTTTTTAATCTGAGTCCGCCACACCTACCAGGAGGTCATTACCGTGGTCTATGCTTATTGGTTTAGCTGTCACTCATCAAGTCCTTGTACGTTTTTATCCATTTGGAATAGTTTTGTCTCTCATTTGTCACCTATAATACTTACTAGTTCGTTGTCATTTATAGACTACATATGAAATTTTGTTAGACCATCCAAACCTCGGCCTCTTTATGCTAAAAATAAAATTAGTTCGACTCTCAACCTTAGGAATAAATTTTATATCACTAAATTATAAGTCTATTAATTTTAGTTTTAGTTTTTAACATTAATTATGAGATTGATATATTTAAATTATTATTTTTTGCTAACATATACATTGTATAGTTGAATTCCATAAAGTTTTATAGATTTTATTTGCAAATCTCAATTCATTTGTTTTTTATAAAAAAAATTAATTCCTTCATTTATAAATAACAAATTTATTTTAATTAAATTTTGTTCAATCATATTCACTTTTATCATATTGACAAAATTACCTCTACAATAGATTCTCCATCTACCTCATAAATATAATTTACAACGATTTTTGTAAGTAAAAGACAAATAGTTACAAATGATTATTGATTCCAAACAAAAAATTCATTTATAAATGAAGAATTCAAAAAATATACCAAACATGTTAGTTCATTTTAAAATACATATTGTCATAGATTTCATTTTATTTTTATTTAAATCAAATGAAATTAAAATTTATTTGTTACCAAAATACCTAATCAAGGAGTTTAATTATCTGGACTGGGCGGGTGGACCTTTTTCTCTCGTAAATTAGACTGGGTTCAAGGGCTTAAGCAGTTTTCTAGCTCCAGCACTCTTATGACGAGGGTGAAAAGGTCTTTTGCAGTCCAAAGTAACTCACAACATAACTGGAAAAAAGAGGACGAAAAAAAACTACTATACCTACCAGTCATGTCGTATATATGCTCTCATGGTCGTTAAACCACTTTCCGTGAACACAAGAAGCTCCATTAACCTTACCTTTCTCTTTCTTTGTTCCTGCAATAAAAAGGGTCTTTTTCTTTATACATATCTATAAAGGTATATACCCCACTTCTTCATATTCTTCTCAAATCGTTATCTTTTATTAGTTTCCTTTGAACAGATCATTTTCTCTGTCAATATCTACATGCTTCAAGTTATGTAAGTTGGTGCTCCTTTTTTTAATCTTATTAAAAGAACAGTATTTTGATGATGTTGATTAGATTAGCTGAATTTGACTTGATGTTGAGTTCTTGATCCTTTTGATCTGATGAAATTGTGCTTATAGCTATTGGTGGTGTTTGACTGTTTGTTTTTTTGGTGTTGGGTTGTGGTCTGTGTAAAGTTCTGTGCTTTGTGTTGATCTAGTCATGAATTTCATCTGAATTCAGTGATTTGAGTTTGATTTAGGTTTGTAGATGTTTTCTTTTATGGAGAGTAAAGATTGCTGCTTGTGCTGTTTACTTCGATGGAATGTTTGCTTGTATGCTTAAACTTCGGCTCTTGAAACCTTAATCGCTTCTCGTATGCGTTAAATTACTTCCTCTTTTGGAATTCTTAAAGATCGATAAGAACATGAAGCCGTAAGTTGTTGCTATTCATGCTGTCTGTGCAACAATATCTAAATTGAGCATTCTGTAATGCGAATAACAATGTGTGACTCTATATGATATCTTAGCAGCTCTGTGTTGTTATCCACTTCATAAGACTCATAAGGCTTTTAATGGGTTATGCTTTATACTTTCACAAGAAGAATATCCATTAATGTTTTTACTTTTCATAGTTAATGCTGCAACTCTGACTTCGCATCTTCTTTTAATACCTAAACAAAAATACATCATGAATAGTGTTTTCGTGTTAGATGATCCTGCTATGAAAGCAAAAACTTTGCTTTATCAAGGAATCACTTCCTTTCTGAAAGGATTTGGTTCAGAGTTTGAATTGGTTTACACACCTAGAAAGAATTCGGAAACAGGAGAGAAATATTTGTTGTGCCCTCCACAATATGTAATTGTAGCTCATAAAGTGCTTTAAATTATGCAATGATCTTGAATACTTCTTTGAGAATTAATTTTCTCTCGTTATTAAGTTGGGTTATATAATATAATCCATCATCATGATTTCTGTTCATTGCAGGTCCGCGTCGTGTTTGTGAAGTGCATATCTTCATGGGCGATGATCTTGGAAAGGTAAAAATTCTCCTGGATCACTTTCAAATTCCAACTAGTGAGGACAACTGTCAAAGCAAAACATCGATTTCAAAGCCACAAACTGATAATTTGTTTAGGTGCATACTCTCTTCCATTGAAAGAAGTGCAATTATAAAGAATTGTTAATTTTTGAGTTGATTTTGGTCAGTTTCTCTTTTTCTTCCACTGATTTAGAGTAGGTCTCGTAGCTGTTTCTGGACTGGAAGAAAACTTAAAACTGCTGCAGTCATGTTGAATTTGTTTAGTTTGCGTGGCCTGCCATGGGGTTCTACTGGTGATGGTCAGCAAAAGGTTTGAACAACTTTCTTTCTTTTATTTTTCGTTCATTGATTTTTATTGATTTTGAAATCTGTACATTCTATAACCTTATATATTATCAACTTATAGGTTGAAATAAGCATGGCAGAGTTAGAATCACTTCGATCAGAACTTGCCGATATAGAAGAGAGGGAAGCACACTTGAAAGCTCAGTAAGGATGATTTAACTCTTTCCTTTTCTTTGAAATCTGGATGAATTAATTTTGAATGAGACACTTTGATGGCCAATATTTTTTTTTTTAAAAAAAAATTATCTGCTTTTGTTGGCAATGATTTCCTTAATTTGCATCCTTACTCTTCCACAAAATGAATTCCATAAATGAGGAATTAGGTTCTCCATACCAAAACCTGTCATTGTGAGAAATTTGATAAGATTTCACTAGAAATAACCCAACTCCATATCTGTGCTACTATATTTAACAAACCTTGTTTCACTTCAATGCATGTTCCATTCTTGATTAGCTAGAATGTGAGACACCACGAGGCTATATATATATATATATAGTTTCTGTTTTTTCAGTTTTTCTAGGCTTTAAATGTGTCTTTGGTCAAACAATTTTGTACCATTTCTTGTATTGAAAGACATTAAAATTTTTGCTTTATGTATATGTACAGGTTGGAACATGTTGATGAGATTCTTCGCTCTGCTCGTCTCTCTGGATATTTGAACATTAGGACGGTAATGGATCTTTCAATCTCTCTTATTTGAATTTCTACTGTTTATTCAAATGTGTTATGCAAATAGTGGTCATAATCTATGCCCTTTGCCCTATTAGTGAATCCTTGTAAGTCTTCGCAGAGATGGACAGCTCTTCCTGGGGAGCCTCCTCCAATTGATGATACCGATGTAGATGATTGGCTTCCACGTTTTGTGGTTCTTCATGGAGAGTGCATTTTCCTCTATTTATCATGCACAGGTAATAAATTTTACTTGACAATCCTGAATAGCTGTAAATTTCTGGACTGATGCAGCAGTTCAGCCACATATTGTATTAGTGCATACTTAGGAAGTTTTGTGTCTCGAAATTTGAGCAAAAGTTTGGTTTAGACTGAAATCTGACAAAGTGAAAGACATCATATTCTGAGGACACTCTCCATTACGAATGAAGGACCACTGGCTTCAGAAGAATATCTATTTTGACATGCAGTTCCAATTTCTTGCATAATTGAAGGTGTTTAAATGATAGTGAATGCTCAGGAAAACCCTCTGTTGTCACCCTTTAGATTATGTTGCTGCAAGTTGTTGCTTAGCTTGGTTCAATTTTCATGGAGTTTCCATCATTTGATTCCTAGATCAACATTTTTTAGTGAAAATTGCAATATGCTAGGCACGCCAACTTATGTGCACTGTCCTAGAGCTGCATTAATGTTGCTTCTTGATGGAAAAATATGCAGATTTGAGCCCTCAAGACTCCACTCTACTATCCGATATCGTTGAAGTAGGTCCTCTTCCTAGCTTCACTCGAGAAGATGATGAAATTCGATATTCCTTCTACATCTTAACTCGTCTGGGGCTGCGGTATGAGTGCTCAAGTTTTTCTAAAATACAGGTACTTCTAGCCTGTAGAACTGCATGTTTAATGCAACAATAATTCAAGAATTTTCCATCCACATTGTGGCAAGTCAGGAGCCTTAACATTTTATTTTGGCTAGTCGCAGACTTTTTGGCAATGCTAAACCCGATGATTAAACCAACATTTCCTTTGTTCCCTCTCTTCTCAGGTTGATTCATGGCTGACAGCTCTAAAATCAGACTGCAAATTGGAATCCAAGTCAGAAACGAAGGAACCAATTAGATGAAATGTAAAAGCCATCGTAGTTTCAACAGTAAGCTGTACATAGGCCAAAATTAGATTACACTGTTCATACTAGATTGTATTGTGTTATCACTAACATATTCTTTGTTATTCTGTACATAGAATGACACACTAATCGAACAAGAATCCATGTTTTTTGGTTGTGCCATTTTTTTTCCTCAAAAGTACATAAATTACTTTCTTCTTCAGACATTTAAGGATCAAGTTTGATTAAATAAGAGGACATATATTTCTTCCAAGCCCTGTTTTTGGTGATTTTTCTTCTTTGAATGTGAGACTGCACATCTAGCTTGTTTCTGTAATTTTACTCATTTATGTGTTGTTTATACTTTGATTACACTTTCATCTCATCAGTTGGTTTGTATGTTGTGTTTCTGTAACGTGAGATACTCAAATACTAGTGGTATTAGAGACCTCTTATTGGACTTGTAACCAAACGGAGCACCAAATAGTTGATATTAATGCAACTATTGGGCAAAGCTAAATAGTTAATGCAACTTGTACCTCATCTATATTTGCACTTAAACTATGGAGAATTCGATTTCATATTATTAAAATGTAAAGGGTTCCAAAAAAAAATTAAAGCGTTAAGGGTTTCATTCCAGAAGAGGTAAAGAAGTTAAAGCTGCCAATTTTGGAATGTGAGCATGAAACACAACAAAAGTTAGCAATCATTTGGTACACGCAAAGAGGGCCAAGCTTGGATAAAGAGTTCTTGATTTTCGTTCAGAAGACGCCATTGTTAGCGATTAGTTCATCTTAAATATTGAGTTAAATTAAGCAATAATGAAATTATTCAACATAAACTGTGTCGTACCGTGACGATCTTCTTAAGTAAAAAGCATCTGTGATTGAATCATCATGGCCTCTTTCAATGGCCAGAATCAAAGGACAAGCTTCCATCTTTATTCAAAGGAAGAAAAAAAAAAGAAGGGCTCATCAGGGAATATGGTGCTGCTTGTCTCCATGCCATCAACTGCTCCTCCCAACTGCTGCCAGAAAGTGGAAGTTGCCTTGCGAGCTTCTTTTCTTTTTTTAATGGCAGTATTGGCGGAGAAGCTTCCATTTAACCATAAAAAGAAACTATTAAAGATATACGATTGTAAATTTACCTTTGAAGATTAGTGTTGGAAGATGCTGGTTGGATTATGTACATTTTATAGTTCGCATACGATCTGGTAGTTTCATGTTGTGTTCTTTGGCTCCAAGGTACCATTTTGTACAAGTTTCTCAACCTAAAAAAGTATAAATTGTTATTGGATTTCATATTAATTTCCGCGACTTTCAAAACTAAGTCGAAACTTGGTTTATTTTACATAACACCAGAAAATAGGGAAAATGTTTTCCAAAAAAAGTTTTGTTTCCCCAAACAAACAGAGCAGAAAACAAAAATCTAATGCTTAAAAGGTTGCTATGATTACATAAAGGCTGCTCTATCATCACACATCTTATGTCACCTCAAACAAATTGATTGAACTACAATCATTAAGTTGTTATTGAACATATAAACATGTAATCTATCAGCTAAAGCAACAGTCTCAAAATTTTCTTGGTCAAGGTTTATTTTCGATCAAAATATGAAGTTGTTGTTCCTTTTACTCTGTGGATGATTAATTTTCTCAAATAAAATTCATTTTTTTAAAGGAAATACAGAAAAATTACAATGTGTAAGAGCAAAGACAATTACAGTGACTAAAATACAAAACTTCGAATATCATAACGAATCGTCTGAACGTTCAATTCCCGACAGTTCGGGTAGGTTTTGACCTGACCACCACAAACCCTCTTGTCTTTATAAACAACACTCACAGTCTCTCGCAGCTTTCACTCACATCACCACTACAAAACTTACCATCTTTCTCTGAGCTTCACTTCACTGCACTGCTTCTTCACTACATATCAAACATGAGCTCTCAGATTCTTAGATCCGCTTCTAGAGGCGCAAGGTCTCTCATTTCAGCTTCTAAGTCCTCTCGCTTCTTCTCTGGTAAAGATTCTATCTTTTCTTCGTTTCTCTGATTAGTTTCAATCTGTTTCTGATTCTTGATTTGTCATTTCATTCTTTTGAATAATACCCATTTGGTTATTGATTGATTTGCAAGCATTTCCCTTGTAAAGCTCCAATATCGTAAGTCATTGATGAAATTGAATCATAGCCATGATTGATTTGCAAGCAGTTTTCTCTTGCAAAGATTGAATCTTGAGACTTGAAAATGTTTCTACTTGCTTGTTGAATGGAATCTTGATATGTGTTTCAGCGTTTGAAATGCTTCTGTAAGATTTCGCAAAGTACTTTTACTTATTTTTGGTTCACTTTGATTTTCTTGTCATTTGTTTTGTGTTTCAAATTTCAAATAATTAGAGAATATAATGATGAATTGAATTGCAAAACTTGCCAGTTGATTGATTGTAAGTTGTGGTATTTGCAGAAGGGCGAGCTGTGGCCGCGGCATTCAGTGGGAAAGTGCCTTTGTTGGCTGAGGCCTATGCGGGGTCTGGTTCGGCCAACATTTCTAGACAATGGATCTCGGGAGCTCTTGCAATTCCTGCAGCAGGTTTGGACCATGCTGCCAGTCTTTTTTGTCTGCAAATAAAATCACATTGCTTAATTTTATGCACGACTTGTTTCACGATCTTTTCCATGATGTAGATCTAGTGCCTCATTTTTAATCTATGATGTCTTTTTCAAAAAACTTTGAGATTATTACTTCCTATGACTTATAACAATAACTTGATGTAGTTGTTTCTCGAAAAGATTAAATCTTCTCTTTTCCGTTTTAACTTGAATGTGATTCATATTGCCTTAGATAAAGCAATGTTTTTCCTCTATTTTTGTTGGCTATTCAAAAATTATATCTTGGCCTGAAGTAATATTAAGATAGAGACTGTTATTTTTGAGTGAATAAGAAGAGAACTGTGGCATCCGGGATCTCTTCTACAGCAACCACCCCTTGCATAAGCATGGTAATGGGAGAATTTTGCTCATGAGATGAGATATGTTTCTCAACTCGATTGCTTCCTGTTTTTCCCCCAACATTGCACCTGAATCCCCAAAATATACCAATACACTGTGTACAACTCTACTTGTACACCAATCAAATTTCATGTTGATCCTTGAGTTGTCTGTGATCTGATTTTTCATTATTATTAATTAGATGCATAATATTATAGCAATTGATGATTTATTTGCTGAAATCTCTTCTCTTAGCTTTTCTGTTCTTTTCTATTCTTCATATTTGCAGTTTACATGCTTCAAGAGCAGGAAGCCCACGCCGCAGAGGTACTTGAATCAAAACTCTGGTTACATTTTAATAGTTTTTGCAACATGCTGATTTTTTTTCCCTTTCATGTCAGTATTTTAATGAATGCATTAACATTGTATACAGATGGAGCGCTCTTTCATTGCCATCAAGCCTGATGGAGTGCAGAGAGGGCTGGTAAGATGAGCAACTAACTTTGTTCTTTATCTACATTTCCTTTGCCTTTCCTTCCTCGGCATTACGCAATAGCATATGTTGAATGTTTGATGATATTTATTTCTGATAATTTCTCTTGGCACCATCAGCACATCTGATCCGATACATGTGATTTATTTCAGATTTCAGAAATCATATCTCGTTTTGAACGCAAAGGTTTCAAGCTTGTGTCCATCAAGATTGTGGTTCCTTCAAAGGAATTTGCTCAGAGTCATTACCATGACTTGAAGGAAAGACCCTTCTTTAACGGTCTCTGTGAGTTCCTTAGCTCTGGTCCTGTTGTTGCCATGGTAAGCAAAATCAGAACTTTCCTGGTCTATGACATCTTTGTTCAAGTTACATAAACTAATTTAACTCATCTAGGTCTGGGAAGGAGAGGGAGTGATCAAGTATGGCCGCAAACTCATCGGAGCCACAGACCCTCAGAAATCTGAACCTGGAACCATCAGAGGTGATTTGGCGGTTGTCGTTGGCAGGTAGTGATTTGCATTCAATTGTGATATTACTCAAATATTTCTCCTCTCGCTTTCATCTTTCATTCCTTCTCTTGAACACTAAGATCATTAGCTTTATATTCAAATCATCATTGTCCCATCCTAACGTGAATATCTTTCTGCCCTGTAGAAATATCATTCATGGCAGTGACGGCCCAGAGACCGCGAAGGATGAGATCAACCTATGGTTCAAACCAGAGGAATTGGTTAGTTACACGAGCAATGCAGAGACATGGGTGTATGGAGTCA